>JACXIT010000121.1:653051-772373 GCA_014737525.1 Bombus difficillimus | reverse complement strand
TGTTACCTTGCTTTACATTTGTACTTTATATTTGTTTACGTTCTTTATACTTGTTCCAAAAATCGGTCTTAAATTCGTACGTAATTATACAAGTACCTCGAATACTACAGCCAATAGTATTTTGTTACCTATCACGTATTCCAAATGATACGATTTTACATCTTTATACTTGTTACCTTGCTTTACATTTGTACTCTATATTTGTTTACGTTCTTTATACTTGTTCCAAAAATCGGTCTTAAATTCGTACACAATTATACAAGTACCTCGAATACTATAGCCAATAGTATTTTGTTACCTATCACGTATTCCAAATGATACGATAATTTACTCGTACGCAAAGTAACAATTTATCTGTTTCTTCCAATTTAAATCTTTGTAGAAGGATCATACACGATGTACGTATAATCAATATTTTTCAGTTCATCGTATACGAAACTAATGACCGAACGTTTAATTCTATATTTCAGTTTTATATTTAATATTTTCTATGTAAACTTTGTACCTCGTAAGAAATGGCTTGAGGCTTTGTATCTTCCTCGTCTATTTTCGCGGCAGGGTTCTTCGACTCGACACGGAACAGGATTCGATTGTTGTCAGTCCCCTTCAATATTTTCGGCCCTTGGGTGCTCGTCGGCCTCTGTATTTCTATCACGTCACAATCGCACGGAGGATCCCAACCTTTCAACTTCTTCGATTTTCCCTTTTCTCTTTCCATACGAATTATCAAATGATTTCCAATCACCGCAGTCCCGATTTCTCGGTAATATCTTGCAGAAGGATCGTATTTCGGTTTCGAGGGTGGACATTCCGGTGGGCAGGGTACAGGAGGCATAGGCGGGCAGGCGTACATCTCTGATTTCGATAAACAAATTTAATAACGACAAGCTAAATAACTCGGCAAACCGGAAGATTTTAGAAGAAGAAGAATTTTAAAGCATAACTATCTGACACTTTGTAATTTAGATATTAGTTACTTTTTATAGGTATTTTTAACAAGGATGGGGTTAATAAATGTTCTGACAGATTAAAACGGACTTGAAAATCGATTTTCATTGCAACTAGTTCAAGACATTGGAGAAATCGGACACGTTCATAATATTCGATCGATCCATCCATCCACCGATTAACCAAACTCGTGAATTAACCCTCCCCCATGTAAACCCTGTCTCTTAACCTTCTTCTTTTTCCTCTTCCTTCTCTATCTTCTTGCAACAAGCACGAATTATACGAATTATAAAATATGATGCTGGCAACTTACAAATGTGGATGTCCGCCGACAGATGAGAAGCCACCGTGTCCACCCTGTTGCGAATCCTCCGATGTTGGAAGAAGAGTGGCCAAGCGTAAAAGTCCTGCAGATTATCCCGAGAGTATCTGTTGCAGCAAGCGTTCGTCGAGACCCGTTACTTCCGAACCGAAAATCGAAAAACCTCCACCGTGTTGTCCCACGGTGCCGTCTGATCCCAAAGAGTTTGAGAGACCTCATAAACTTCGTTCAGAGATCGCGGAGAGGGGATTACCTTACAAGGAGATGGAAGTTACTATCAATGATAATAGATTGGTGATTAGAACTCAGAAGGAGGAGGCGAAACAGCAATACGATCCTCCGTGCGATTGTGTCGAGGAGTCTCGGCCATCTGTTGCGATGGACGAAATTGATCAACCTCCGGTTGCAGGAAGTAGAACGGTTACTCTGTATCCGCGAGTGAAGAGATCTGAGGAGAAAGTGACCGAGAAAGTGTACGATCAGGAAGGAACTATCGACAAGACCGCTAAGGCGGAAAATCCGAATATATTTATATTCAAAGTGAAGAAGAAGAGTAACAGCGGTGACAGGACGTTTAATATCGATTTGGAGTTTAAGACGCCAAGACCTTGGTCGATGAAGAAGATAGCGGAGTACGAGACGAAGTTGATGAAACCTGTGGAGAAGACTCCCACGGAGAAAACAGATACGAAGATGAGTATTTCGAGGAAGAGGAAAAAGAAGAAGTGAATTTACCCGCGCCATTCTTCACCGTTTACGACAGATAAATAGAATAAAACAGATTGAAATAGATAAAACGGCACAGAGAAAATAAATTGCAATTAACTAAAATAAATAAGCTGCGACCGTCGACTCCGTACGTCTCTTCTTTTCTTATTTTTCACGAAATATTCTTCCGCAACGACCTCGCTAACGTTCCTCTTTGAAAACGGTCAACCAAACGTCCCGATATTCGTCGTGCGTGATCTCTGTGATCGCGAAAGATCCATATATCAGCGAGTCAACGCGCCCCAGGAGTCGCGCACTCTATAGAGCACGGGGATAGTCGTCGATGGCCACCTGAAAGCGCCGGGCGACGAGGCCTCGACGTCTATTAGGGGCTAAACGATTCTTAAACGGGAAAAGGAACGCATCGAGTGTCAGAGACGTAACAATGACTTGGGTAAACATTCCGATATACAGGACCACCCGGGGAGCGAGATGCACGTCAGTGGCTATGAATCGAGCGAATGCGAATGACGGTAAAGATCGAATGCCTCAGGGACTGCGAAGGAATCGCTGATACTGAGAAAATTTGGCAGTTGATAATTTTTTAAAATGTGCGAGCAGGAAGCGAGAGAGTCAGAAGCATTTCTTATTAGAAAATATCGTTTTAACTTTATCACATCGTTCGGATCATCGTTGATCGATCGAGCCACGTTTCGATATCGTTGAATATTTTTTAAGGAAATAATTCGCAGATTATGGCACGAAACAATTAAATTAGACAACGAGAGGAACAAGTAGCAAGAGCGTTTGATCGTTGTACTTGCAATTAGTTTTCAATGGAAAACTGAAACGAATTGCACGTGAAACGTTAGCAAGTGTTGCTCCGTTCGCGAGTCGTCGAAACGGAATCAATGGTGTCTTCGCACCGGGTGTTCTTCCTGTTCCCTCGGTCTTCTTTCGATAATCGTATCTCATATCCATGGGGTGTCGAGTAAAGAATACAAACTTTTGAATAGCGTTCCCGATGTTGTTGAGTAATAGCATTTGCCAGAAATCCAGATCAAATCGTTTCTTCGTCCCAACATACGCGCAAACTGTGTTATTTCTTCACACCATGTTAAAAGAAAATATCTTATCTTTACTTTTTCGGTAGTAACGTAGAAAGATATCCTGCCGTCATAGTTGAAATATAAATCAAACGATGAATTCTTGTCGCAGATTATTAATCATACGATTCATTTATTACGATGTTCGGAAATGAAAAATGTAAATATAAACATTAGAAGGAAGCAAAGGAAAGGTCGAGTTTCAATCAGCATCGTGAAATAAATTCATTTTGGACTTATTTAGGGCTTGTTTCGAGGTCAAGTACCTACAAATGACGTTGAAGACGCCGCACGCCTTCCGAAATTCTGACGTTACAATCGAAGCGTCACAGGTTCCGTGGTAATCCGGGATTAAGGACCATAAAATCGGATTACAGGTAATCCGGCTTACGTTCAACGAAACGCTCGACACCACAAAATCGAGACCTCGTCTCTCCAGGCAGAAAAATTCGTGTCTGCGAACGAACTATTTATAAAAGCAGAAACGTATTTCGTATCATTGTGGGTATTTACGCGTAACGAATACCGAAAAATAAGGAACAGTAAATAAATAAAAGACTGATTTATACCATGTGAAAAAAATTAAGAACCTATGTTGTCGTATTTCAGTAAATGAATAGGTAGGTGCCAACGAGCTCGAAGACACGTCTCAGCGGGGATGCTGCTACCCGACACACAACCAGAAATTCGCATGTTCTCGTATAAAAACGCAGTCCTAAGCTGACTGGATTTTCTCATCTCGCTTAAATCAAATTTTCGTGCAAATTCTTTGTTTCAACGAGTCTTAAGGTTGCGCCAACTATATAAACCATACGACGCGATATAAATTTACGACGAAACAACGTTGTACGTTAAAGCAACAATATCGTTGCATAGGAAAGAATTCTATTGGAATTTTACGATTTTACAACACGCGGTACGATTCGTAGCAACAATGCGGATTAACGTGCTTCAGGTGTTCCTTAACGTCGATGTAGCTATAATTTCTTTATTATTAAATACAATTTTCTTTCGCTAAACGATCAACGATTTCGCCGCAGACGTAATCTAATAGCCGCGCAATAATCTGCTCGAAGGGGAAACTAATTGAATTCGAGTTTTTTTTCTTCGCCACAATCTGGCCGACTACCCCTCGCGGTTACTCACCCCACAATCGACCGAAACATTTACGTGTGCGGCCACGAACTGTCGCGTAAGAACGTATTGCGACGAAAACGATAGTGAACAAAAAGAAAAAACGGAAGAAGGGCAGGGATAGACTTACGCGCGGTAACCGACCCTTCCGGAAAGCAAAAGGGCGCAACCCTCGTTCTCCCTTGTACCAGCCCTTCTCCGCCAGTCACCCTATAACACGAATGAGATTTTTCTACCCTTCGAACTGGATTTTCGAGCAGCCATCTTAAATTTAATTGTCGAGAAAATGGTGGTGTCGATACTCGACGCCCTTGATCCTTAACGTTTCGTATTTATTAAATTTATTTGTAAATACTTATTTGCGAATAGAAAAATTACCCTTAATCCTTCGTCTACGTTTGTATCGTCGGTGTAAGCTCTGAGATTGTTTGGCCATTTTATTTATTAAAAATCACCGTGTCATATAGAATTTGTTTGTTAATTGTCTTTTATATTTGGATGCATAGTAAGAGGGAAATAAAATTCTTCAGAGATTTTAATAGGAGTAAATAACAAATTCAAGTTGCTCCGAGAGGCGAGTGATATGTAAACAAGAATTTGTTTTCGGCATAAGAACGAAGGTCGTCGTCCGTTACGGTCTCCTATTTTAATTTGAAAACTGACAATCGTAACGACCCAACTATCGTTGATATCGATATCATAAAATGCAATAGCACAGTGATAGAATATTCTACGCTGTAATTATAATAGATTTATACGAATTCTAGGTAAAACTGGACCACGAAGTTTTAGAGAGACTTGATAATTTACAAGCAGATAATAAAATAGGAAAAATAGTTTATAAATTTTGTGTAAAATTGTCGAAAATCGAACACACGATTAGAAATCTCTTTACCGTTTACTCGGTAAGTTATAAATTGAACCGATCAAGGAACGTGTGAATTTGAGAAGAATAAAATTGAAAATTATCAATTAAAGAAACAGATAACAATTTATTCGTCATAAATATATGTATAAATAATTGTAAGCTCTTTTATAAACTCTTTTACAAATATTTCATAATGTATGTACAGTCGACTAGCATAGATTCGATCCTTATTCGCTAATGTGTTATAAAGGATATTATATCAAAAATATAGTACGATTTATAAAACAATCTTGATACATGATTTTTGAAAAAGATCAAGAACCATTCTATCAAGATAACAACCATTCTTCAATATCTACATATATATCGATATCAATATCATTCAATATCAATATCCATATAACATGTATACATTATATACAATATATTTATGCTTTATAATAATTAAAGTAGTCGTTAGGAATAAATATGTCATGTTGGAAAATTGTAATGTGGAAATAAAAGTCCTTGGGACGATAGAATGTGGCCCGGTGTAAACATTCCCAATGTAGCCGCCGATAATCTGTAATCTCGATTTTCATGCGTCCTCATGTGTTTCTTCAGATGATCCTTTCTTCCGAAGCTTTTTCCGCAAACGAGGCAGGCATGCGGTCGAAGTCCGGTATGAATCCTCTTGTGTCTCGTTAGCTCCTCGTTTCTTGTGAATGCTTTGCCACAATTATCGACGTCACACTTAAATGGCCTTTCTCCTGTAATTAGAAAATATTTTCTTTTAGAAAATATGTTTTTACACGATGTCGAGAATGGGAAGAATTTAAACGAGGATTATAGGAAAAAAGAGAAACACGACGACTCGCGTTCGAATACTTAAATCATAAATATTTGGAAGCTGAAGGATATCGATACTCGAACGTTTGTAAATTTGCATTATCTCCGTATTCGAATATATTTGAAAACATGGAAATTGAAATATATGAAAATTGAAAAATCGAGAGACTAGAGCTTCGATACGTTGCGCGATTTAACGATCTAAGACATTGAAACTCCGAAACATCGAAAGATTAATGTACTTCGATGTTTCGAAACACTGAAATATCGAAAGCTGAAGAATTCAAAAATTCGACAGTTTAAAAGTTTGTAGGGCTAAGGTATATCCTTTAATCGCAAAAACAATCACAACTGTTCGATTAAAGTTTACTTAAGAAGCGACCTAGAAGTTTACAATGGGATATCGGAGTATTTATAAATAACCGGTAGGTAAATATATTAAGAAATTTCCGGGTGTATAAATATATTAAGCTTACCAGTATGTATTCTGATGTGTCCCTTGAGCTGCCCGTTATTACTAAACGCGACGTTACAACGTTCACATCTAAACCGTTTGGAACGCAATTTCTTCGGTTCCTTCGCGTGTCGTAACATCTGAACGGCTCGATCCATACTCTCTGCATGGAGATTGCCTCGAACATCGTACGAAGGTTGAAGAGCGCTAAAAAACTGCGTCTTTGTAACGTCTATCCAAGGTGGATAGGCTATTCCCACCTGAGTCGGTAAACAGGCACCCATCAACAGAGCATCGAACGAAGTGGAGTGCGGTAAATTAAATTTGCGAGAGGAATTGCAGCTGTATGTCGGATGGAAAACAGGATCTACTACGTCCTGGATCAACGGCACTCTTATACGATCCGCTGTGCGTAAATTATCGTGCAACGGATGAACTACCTTCGATGCCAGTTTTCCTTCGCTAGGTCCACTATCATCGGTGGAACAATTATCGCCAATTCTTGATTGGCTTTCCGTCGAGTCAAGAGAAGCAATTCCGACTCCCGAGGAACTGGCTTCGATCGCTTTGCCACGGATCATAAGGATGTTGTAGCAACCTCTTTCTTCGTTTCCATCGCAAGAATCAACGATATCAAGATTATTACCACGACCGACTGGTACCTCGATCTGTTTCGAGTGGCCCTGTGAATCTAAATTGCTCCAAGGCCGAAACAATCTTCCGCTGAATTCGTCGCACATGTTGACTAACTTAAAAGTAGCTTCCAATCAAAAGCTCTTCGATCTCCGCAACAAAGATACTTCTTCGATGGTATGTGATTTTACGTAACGCCTAGATGATGCTCAAGTTTCATCACTGGAGAAGTTGTCAATATTTATTCAATAACTTCTTGCAACGTGCACTTTCGAAGCACGGTATCCCAAGGCCGACTGTTAGATCTGACAGCGTTCACCCCACGGTAATATAGCAACGTCGTGTGCCCACCCTCCACTCCGGATTGGATGGTTTCATTATAAAAGGTAACTTGCCCCACTCACAGGGGTGAGGGAGAAAGGGACACACGCTTCTCCACTAAGGGCGAAGGTAGGCTTTAGAGGGGCCGATCGAGGGCTATGAGATACGCAGCCCCTTTTGTCGAAAATTAATCGGTCGCCACGGCCACGGACTCTTGCCCTTTTGACAAAATCAACCGATCGAAAGGACGAAGAGATAAAGAAAGAAAGAGGAATCGAGTTCGGCGGATCAACAGGAATTGCATCGTCGACTCGATGCTCTGCATGCTCGACGCCTATCTTTGCCTTTGTGGCTTTTAACTTTAGTTTCATTCGTTAGACGTGTCATCTATTTCGTCGCGAATCGTTTTGTTTTTATCGATCGTAATCGTCGATTTAAATAAACGTATGTAACTTTACGTTATTCGATCGACAGGATTATGTTAAAATTGTATCGTTTTCGAAATTTCGAGAACCACATTTTATACGATAGTTATCGAATGCAAAAGAAATTTGCAAATATTCAGTAAATTTCTTTTGACGATACCTATCGCCTGTCGATGAATAATTGTAAAGTACAAGAAACATAAGAATCCTTTCATGATAATATGATGTAAAAAAAAGATCGCTATATACTTTTTTAATATTTGACTGCGATTTTAGAGAAAATCGAACCCGATTACTTAGAAATGATTAATAATTTTTATATATAAGATACATGAGAAAGACATATGTAAAACGTATCCGAACGTATAATAAAATTGAATAACTTGATCGAAATTGTTGCAATCCTTGTGTATAATAAAATCATACGTGCCGGATGAAATTGTAATCTAAACAAATTTTTGATTGTCTAAATGGTGTAATATATACTAAAGTAAATTATAAAATAAATTACACATAGTCGAAGTAAGTTTAACGAAATATCATTGTCTAATCCTTCCTTCGCCACTATTTTATAAAAGTACGACATCTACAAAATATAAACAGCGTAAAAATATATGACCGAAGAAAGATAAAAAAATATCACCAAAGAAAGAATTATAGCTAAAAGTAGGTAGAGTATTGCATACGTTTGAACCCAAGACTCGAAGTACGTTAATAAAACGTTAAAATAGAAAATCCGCAAAAGATACGAAATTGTCTCTTCAAATTACGTTCAAAATCGTAAACTCTGACATGCATAAACAAAGGTAAACCGGTGAAAGGATTAGATCAAGATCGTCGCAAAAAATGTTCGTATGTTCGAAACGACGAAGGATCGAGAGACTCCGAAACTCTGAAATTCCGATTTTTCGAAAGTTTAAAACGTAAAAGAGACGTAAACTGTAAAAAAAAAATTTGTAACGCGTGAAACGTTAAAAGGTGGAACTTTGAAAGGATTAAACTTGAAAAAAATCGAAAGTTCGAGGACATGGAAGCTACGATACCTCGCGTTAAACACCGCAATTAAAAAATCTAGCAAGGTCAAAGGCTTGTTATGATTCTCTTCGAATCGTTTCTCTCAACGTTCGATATCGAATCCGATTGTCGCGAACTCGTGACAGGAAGCAACGATAAATTGTTTATACGTCCGACGAAATGGAACCGGCGAGAAGGCACTTTAGACACAATGAAACAGGACAGTCGGCTCTGCTATGGGATAGTCGTGTTCTCTATGGGATGGTATTCTGCAAAAGTTACGAGGGTGGAGCTGCGCAAAAGTGCGTCTTTGATTTATTGTAACACTCCAAGTTAAGCTACCCTTCGCGAGAACAGGCCATGGGCCATACATAGGTTGCCACCTATTTTCCCTCGGATACGATTTATCCGTCTCTGTTACACTCGCAGCAAGTTTGTCCTTCTGTTCGAAACGATACTCCTGTACAAAACCGGCCTCAGGGTTTTCCCGCGACCGTTTCGCCACCGATTACACGACACGATGCTTACAACTCCGAGTACGTGATATTTCGGATTGCGTAAATACGACGTCGTTATATAGATCGTCGTATAGGTAAATCGAAGAAAGAGACGAGCACGATTTTTTAGAGGTTCCAGTAGATGGGAGGAAACGTACGTGTGTGGGGAAATTCGAAACGGCGAAGGAAATTTTCTTCGTTGCACAGATGCGAGGATCGTTAATTCGTCGTCGATCTACCAAACGAATTTCTATGATAAATATTTGTAGATCAGAGAGGATTTAACCGGTTAACCGCGTTAGGAGTTGAGTTTCGAAAATCCCTTACGGGGTGCGCGATGATAAAGTACAGGAAACAATTAAGGGAATAGTCGATGATTAAAGAAGAAAAGCGAATTACGATTAGTATCACGGTACGTTTATTATTTTCGTTAACGAATAATCGATAACGATATTATTACCGCCACGATTAGGATGGAATTAAACAATAATGAAAAAACAGACGTTTACATATAGAAGGAAGTCGAGATCGTTTAGATAAGACTTTGGGGTAGTTGCGAATGGATACAACGAATAATAGCTAGTTGAGATTTTTAGTAGCAGCGTAGTGTCAAGAGTTTAATCGTTACAAAAGTAGCAAAACATTCAAAGGTAATAGGATAATCCGGAGATGTTAGTAGGATTAGAATAACGATTAGGATAGCTATCGAATACGTTGCGAATGTTTTGAAAACATGGAAAAAAACGTACGACATTTGTCAATCCGTAACTTGTTTTTGCCGAATGAAATCCATGAAAGTTGATACTCCGTTCAACAACTTACCGATTTTACCTGCATTTCGCTAATTGTATTTACCTGGCGGACTTACAGATAGCCGACTCGCGGCGAAAATTCCATTTTTTTGTTAAATATTAAGAAAGCAATCAAAGAAGACGTTAACGACAGGAAATATGCCAAATAAAAGCTACGCAAAGTTCGCTGAGAGTTCTTCGAAGCTGAGAAATTCTAAAAAGGATTATCTCGGATATGCTCTTGATACTGCTGGCAAGAATACGCCGAAAGAAATATCGGAAAAGCGACTGGCAATATTTACCCAGACCTTTTTCGCTAGGAAAACGTAAACGTTCTGTCGCGATTTTGATGGATCGGTCGATCGAACGAGAGTTCTCTAAGAATCCCTCGATCCGTCTTACTTTTCAACCTGAACGTCATAACAACGACTCGTAACCAAGCGGAAAAGCCTTCAAGCCATTTCATCGAAAAATTTGTCCTTCGTTTCCGTTTCGATCCGATTTCCACTGATCAATCTGCACCGCCTGATCGCGCTACTCGCGCAAACAAATTCGCTCGACGATAACAACTTTCTTCCTATCCTCGACAGATACGTATACGCGCATTTCTATAACCAATTTTTTCGAATTGAAATTTCTTAAAAAAACGTTCGAAGGTATAGGGACGTTTATTTATCGCTTAACCGGAACAAATGGCAATATTTTATTGTCATGTTGTTTTATCGTCGTCTTAGTTGTTTCGTTACGATTTAATTCCGTGTTACAGCAGCCGCACATACTCTGCGTTCGACGAGTATACTCGTCTTCCCTTACATTTTGCAACGCATTTTAGGTACACGCCACTCGAAGCTTTCAAAGTGGTCGCAGTAACGAACTAGCTGACGATAAACTCGACGAATTTAAAATAATAATAAAATAGGTTTTGCAACGATGATAATAACGATAATAAATATAACGATGGTCGATAGAAATATTTTATTTCGATAGCTGGAACATACACGAGAAGGGAATATCTTAGTTTCCTCGTTCCCGAGGAATTTGCATTATAATTGGCGCAGGTTACAGTTGTCGTTAATTAAGAAGCTGTTGACAATCGAACAATCCAGAAATTTTAAGACGGCTAAGTAAACTTTGTCCTTTTGCCCGTAATATCTAACAAGTAGTTGCCTTTACTGGTTATCGTTCCCTCGTTTCAATGTCACCATGTTTCGAACGTGTTAGCGATAAATGAACAGCTCACGGCATGGAAGTTGTTTTTATCACCGGTGAATAGCAACGGTTGTTCGAATTTGAATTTCAACGGGATTAGAAACTTTCCAGTACGCGTTTTAGAAATTCAAGTTACCCGAAACACGATTCGATCAACATAAAACTCATAAAAGTATCGATGAATATGAAATCTTGACTAATTTACTCTCTTACTTTGTTGTAAGATCGTTCAACTTCGAGTTTATAGAAGTTGCGCCTGATCTTTGGAGGATCTTCGTTTTAATACGTTCACGAATATCTTTCTCGCTTCGCCTATTAAATATATGGGTTTTCTATGGAGGTTTTGCGAGTAAATGAAAAAAGTCAATCGCTCGATAAACACAAAAAAACATTGCACCAGGCCTCGTCGGATCTTCTTGTACCGCTGTCACTAGCGCATGACCGATCGATCGGTACAGAATTTTATCCCAATTTTTCGAAACTGCGATCTCTCTGCAAAAAAAAAAAAACAATCATGTTTTCAAGGTGGAACGATAGACGTGGACCACACGTGGGCGATTAAACTTGACCGATTATCCTGCGATTGTCCTCGAACAATACGAAACTAAATTTCTGACTAGCTACGATGACCATCGATCATCTACACCTTTTTATTCTAGATCATGGTAGACGCGTACCCTCGGAACTATTTTAGATCAATGAATAGCTACAAAAGTGATGTATAAAAACTTCGAGAAAATAAGTGGACGATATAGCTGAAAGAAAAAGAAATCACACTCGCGTAACGCGAAACGTTCAAGATTTCAAACCGAAGAACTTGGAGAGTATCGATCACGATCTTACCTACGCGTGTTTCTCTCTACGCAAAGTTAATTTAACGTTTCGACTACTCGAATCTTCGATCGTTTCTTCCAACTTGCAAGTTTTACGTTCCAATTTTCCACTCTAAGAGAAAAGACGACCATGATCTCACGTGCATGCGATGTAATGCAAGCACGAATAAAATGAAAAGGACCGCCCTGTTGCAAATTGCCCGATTACCTTCGTTCTCCGTGACCTACATAGCTGAAATAAAATTGTTTAATAATCGAAACAATGATTTTCAGTCGCGTAAAACGCACGTGCTCTTTCACCGAGCAACGACAAAGAAAACTTGTCGTTGCGGTAAGGGGAAATAAAAAAAGAAAGAAGAAGAGAAGAATGGCAGAGAGATGCGGTATAAATCATCAGACGGGTACTACCAACGATGAATCCTGTTGGAATCATCCACGTGGAAGGGGCATAATCAAATTTCGAGCCGCCATGCAAGGGGCGGCGACTGTGCGGTTGTGCACACTTTCGAAGCTTTTCTGTTCACCAGGGAGGGTGGGACCCGTTCGAGGGCTATTATGGGGTTTGCCACGACTTCGACCCTCGTGAAGGTCATCCGAGCGTGTAGCGAGCCCAGGATTGCGCACCGCGTAACGCGTCGCGCCGTTGTGCCATCGACTTGCCGTGCGAATTCGATCGACCGAGCCTTCTGCCGAATCTCTCTTATCGCAATCAAATTCTTCGTTATACGACCATAAGGTTACGAACGTTCGAACCTCGAGCCGCGCAATCTTAACTCAACCTCTGAGGACCTCGCTCGAAAAGTTCCTTCCGATTTACATCTCCATACGTAGGTACCATTTTCTTCCACAACTTTTCTCCGTCTTTCGTGTAACTTGAATATTCCACCCTTGCAGAACCTGTCAGGTTTTTCGGCGAGGAACTTTTCAATATGATTTTTCGTGTCGAGCAAATTCCTTGAAACTCGCAACGAACTTTCCGAGCAACGTTTAACGAGCCTAATATTTTATCGAAAGAGAACGAGCATAGTTTTAAAGAGACTTCTAGTAACGTCTTTTAGCGTGACACGCTTGAAAATAATTTTTCCGATATAGACTAAGCAAAGTTTCTTATTTTATGAAGTTCCTTAAAAATCGGAACGAACTTTCCGAGCGACCAATGTTATAGTATATCGATAACGGTTCCGTATCGTTCAAGCATGTAATGAAAAAGCACGTTCGTTACGTTTTGTTTATAGCATCGTTTATAGCTTCTTTTTACCGTCTTATTTAACAGTAGTTGACAATTTTATAGGATACCGTATCAAATATGTAAGACGCGAATTCGAGAATAGCCGAAGCGCCGCAACGGCAGGGATTGAACTTTCAATAGCTCAACGCCTCGACTTTTCCCGCAAACAAACAAAGAATATCCGCAAAGTTGCCAAGCCTCTGTCGATCCTCTTTGATCGCAGTTTATCTCGTCAGCCATTAATCAAAAGGGCCAGGAACTTCCACGCGAGTGATTCCTTCGTTGAAGAGAGAACACGGGATAGATAGATGCTATAAAAGATCCTATAAAAGTTCTGCCAGATGGCCCGTGCCCGCAACTAACACAGTGTTTCCGTCATCCTGTCTCTTCTTTTCATTTTTCTTCTCTTCCTCGATTTTTCTCTTCCTTCGTCCATATTATATCCATGGTGCGACGTCTTTCGTAGTTTTCTGCCATAAAAACGCGCGTCCTTACGCGTCCTGCGGTTTCTACCTTGTAAATACTTGATTATTATTCTTTTCTTATTATTCTTTCTCTCTGTTTTAGAGTTTATCATTGCAAGTCATTACGTACTCTATGTACATAGTTTTAGTCATTACATAATTTGATATTAAAATGTTGGAATTGATTCAAAAGCAATTGGACTCGATACAATTAATGCTGGCATTATAAAAAGTAACGAGAAATTGCAACAGAATGGATATAACAAGATTTAGAATTTAATATTAAATTGAACATTCATAAATTTACATGCGTATGAGAAGAATATCTTACAATTATTGGTATCAAAATAAACGATATTAAGTAAATACTTGTAGAATATCGCTTCTCTTATTATTCTTCCTCTCTGTTTTAAAGTTTATCATTGCAAGTCATTACGTACTCTATGTACATAGTTTTAGTCATTACATAATTTGATATTAAAATGTTGGAATTGATTCAAAAGCAATTGGACTCGATACAATTAATGCTGGCATTATAAAAAGTAACGAGAAAATGCAACAGAATGGATATAACAGGATTTAGAATTTAATATTAAATTGAACATTCATAAATTTACATGCGTATGAGAAGAATATCTTACAATTATTGGTAATATTAAAATTAAAGGAATTTCTTCCTTGGAGCTACTAAACGTAGACCTTATAGATGCTAATATCGAACAATACATCTTGAAATTCGTCTGATCAATAATATAGACCGTCGATTTCAATAATTTCTTGTACCCTCGTTTTTTCAGTTCCAGAAAGAGAATTAAAAAAGATACAACAGTATGTAAAAATGATCGATTAAGAAAGAAAACGCATCGCGATTGTTAAAAGTGATACCAAGAAGAGCGTGGACGCAGCTGCATCGCGATGTCGGCACTTTGATGCCGCGTAAACGACGTCCGTTGAACAATCGGGAAACGTCGTTCCAACTGTGAATACCAGTCGCCACGACACGACTCTGAATTAGCATGTTTGATGGCCGAGCAACCCTTTGCCCGAGAATAGTTGACGAAACGTGGCGTGCAAATTTAACAACGGGACGTCTCTTTTCAAAGTTTCTTCTTTGACGCCTTTGCGAAAATAGAACCGCGTGAAAATCCCTAAAATACGCGACGAATCGATCATAGTGTCGATGATTTTAAAATTTCGCGATAGGAGTAGCGGAAAATTAAGGAATTAAGTATTTACAAAATATACGCATATACATAATCATTTGGACTGTACAATTGAAATTGTTGTACTTGGAATATAACGCAGGATTTAATATAATTTCCGGAAATGAGGATTTTTCAATCTCAGTTTTTACATTTTTGATTCTTCGACGATCTTCGAATCTTTAAATTTTGCACCTTTGAATTTTTAAATTTTACAGATAGGTTAAATAAAACTTCGTATATTTTATTTTGTCGAAAAGATTAATTTATTTGATAATAATAGATTTGTCAAAGATTAATTCATTCGATACACTTGTTACAGTAACTGAGGATTTCTTTATTTTACATTAATTTTCTCATATTCTATAGTTTCTCTAGATAAACTTGCTTCTAATAATTAATAAAAGTAATACGTTCGATATATTTTGGACAGTAAGAGATTAAAATGTACTTCGTACCTCTTCTCTATATAAGATTCTTTAGTCGTTCACGGAAAATCACGCAATTTGTTACGCGACAACCCTCCACGTCCCTAATTTTCACGGAACCTCTAGGTAGAAATACATACAGGCAGGATTTACTGTTTAGCTACCGTGGAAAACCATAGCGAATTTATAGAGTATTTTTCTTTAGTATTTCGATGATACCTGGTCGGCTGTCGTCCCACATTATGCCAATGATAAAGCGTTACTAAATACGTGGACATACATATATATCTCTATCTTTGATACAAATTAAAATACATCGACACTCTCTTTTCTGTCATTAATTCAAATATATACAATTTCAAACTGTTTCTTTTGTCAATTACAAATCTTTCTGTCTTATTTTATTTTATTTCTTTTACAACTCGATTGATATGTAGGATAACTTCGATAACTGTAAAAGAAGATAGTCGTATAAAACGGTCCTCGCTTTCAAAAACATATTACCACTAATGTATACGGAATAACAAGCAAAACCTTTGCCATTCAAACTCAATCCTCACTATGTCGAAAACAATTTCTCTCGCCACGAATCTGCATGCGAGTCAATGCGTGAATTACACATTTCCTTGACACGAGTAGAGACGCGAGCTACGTTACCGGGAACTAGCCAACAGAAAGTACTTGACTCGAGAAAAGTCAAAGGTTGACAATAGGGGAACACGAGCCACGCCCAAGTGCCGATGACCGAGCGCGACAAAACGATCCGATTTTGCTCGAGACGCGAAGAAAACAGCGGCAGCTTATGAACAGAGGTAGCAAGGTGTTGGCTAGGGTACAAGCAGCTCTCCTTTTTCCACGAGTAAATTTGACGTTAGCCAAATAAACACATTGAGGCCGGCTACGTTTGAAGTGGTTCCCGTTGACAGGATGACCGTGAACATCGAGCCGATTGTTCCGTCATGGATAGTCGGCTCCCTTTCAAGATCGGCTCGTTTGCCCTCGTTTCCTTCTCTCTCTCTCTCTCTCTTTCTCTCTCTTCCTCCTCCGCCATTTCACCGTCGTTGCCAATGATTGTTGAACGTTCCTTTTGGAAAGATCAGGAATCAAGATCATTCTACGCGCGTTCCGCCGACCTCGAGCACAACGGAACGCTTCAAAGAAATCCGCTTGCTATTATTTTCATTCTTCGGCCAAACTTTGCAGTGATTTCAAGACACATTGACGTCAAGAGTAATGTTCGTCTTCGACACTCGTCGCTAAATTGTACAATCTCGCTTCGTGTCCGCGATGAAGCATTTTTTCTTCTTTTCTTGTTGCAGCGATGGAATTTGATCTTGGTATTAAATCCGCTCTTCCCTCTAGGTCGTTCGTATATTGTACATTCTTTTTTAAAAAAAGCGGTCGCCGTGTTATAGCTACGTTTATGTTACGGACACTGAAATAAAACCCAATTGATTATTTGAAAAAAAAGAGAGGCGGGAATTGCTACTGAAGAATTTAATAATCTTTTTGTAAACATACTTAATATCTTTTCCCTGCCTCATCATTGGCTACAAAAGTCTATTAAATAAAACAACTTTGTACACGTTATACAAAGGTTTCCACGTATAGGAACCTTACCGATATCGTATCACCATAAACATCAAAATACACGAAAACGATGATATTCGATTTTTAACACAACCGAAAACCGAAATTAAATTAGATTCGCGCGATTTCATAAATTAAATACAACTTACGATTCACCGTGCGTTTTTAAATGTATTTTTAAGGTAGTTCTGTTAATAAAAGTTTTGGAACATACGGGACAAGAATGTGCACGGGACAGGTGGTACTTTAAATGTTCGTTGAGTTGTATGCTCGTTTTAAATAGTTTTTTACAGATATTACACTTGTGCTCTTCCTCACTATCTTTTTCCAAATGAGTTCTAGTATGTTTATCAACTTCACCGACGTTATCAAATTCCATTGAACATACTCTACAACTGAATTTTACAGCTCGAAGAATACCTATTTGGCTACCAGTTAACGGATTAGGTACTGGAAATACATTGTTGGTATTATCACCAATATTGCACCTTAGTCCCTCTTTCTTTTTATGGGAATTTATATGATTCCTATAAAAATATTTCTACATTAGAATCCACGTTAGATATTATAGCGTTTTATTGATATACATTTATAATCACAGATGCTACCTGTAGGCTTGTTCGTTTCTAAATGTAATGTTACAACTAATACAACGATGTTCTCGTTGAGATATTTGCTGTGTCAAAGATGGTGCAGTCACTTGCAGAATTGTGTTTTGTAATTGTATAGTAGGATGAACGATTAGATAATGTTGCCTCACATCTTCCTTAAGTTCAAACGTTTCTGTACACTGATGACACTTATATGGATGCAATGGATCGGTACTGACATGTAATCTTATATGCTTATCGTAAGTCACTTGCGAGCTACATTCAGTTTGGCACATATCACATACAAAATGAGTTTTAGTATGAAGATATAGAGATTGCGAAGATGAAAAAGTTTGATGACACATGGTACAAATATTTCTTTCCGCTTGGTCATCACTTTGTTTCATTACGTAATATTTATCACAGTATTCACATTGAAATGCTGGCTTTGAATCATAAATTGACTTTTTCAATTTACATCCACCTTCTTTACAAATTTCCTTTTTCCTAACTTTTTCTAGAGACTGATTTCCTTGATTAATATTATACATATTCTCTGAGAATTGTTGGCTTCCTTTTGTTAGCTGTGCCAGCATTCTGAGTTTTTTCGATCTTGGACACGGCTTCCCATATATTTTATCTATTTGTATTGTTAAACGATACAGCTTCTTTTCTATTGCCACTTTCCGATACAACTCTGGTTTTACATCAACAGATTCGTTTAATGATGTCTCACGATCGGAACATATATCCATTTTCTCTTTTCCATTCATTTTATCATTCTAAAACAACATAATTCTTTAATAAAATATTAACCAAAGCAAATAAAACTCAAGAAAATAAAAAAAATTGTTTACATTAGCTAAGTCAGCACGAGGACTTTGTGGCGGAGTCACCGGGCTATGAGAATCGCTATCCAATTTTTTCTGCTTTATTGATAGAATTGTAGGTGATCTACATCTGGGTTCATCTTCGGCCTTACGTTTTCTTTGGCCTTCTATAACAAAAATATTTTTAAAAGTATCGATACTGAAACAAATTAAAGAATCTTACTACAGCTACACCTACCATCTAATTTGGTAAAAACAGTTGGGACAGCATTAGGAATTAATTCCATTGAATTGGTAAAACATGTTTTATCAAAGTGCAATTCACAGAGATAGATCATCCTATCACTTTCAGTATTTTCATTCAATTGACATTTCTTAAACCATTCATTCCTTCGACTGAAAATATCAAATAACGAACATAAGTGTTACGTATCACAAGTATGGAGCAATTATAACAGTCAAATAACAAATACTCACTCAATTTCTTGAGGAAAACAAAATAGTAAAATACCTTTACCGTCAATTTTCGTATTTTCATTTGAAAGACAACCGTGTGCTTTGCAAGATAACATTGTATTAGTGAAAAAGATATTCTTAAACAAATACAAAAACTGAATGGTAAGTGTGGACAAGTAAAATTGCACACAAACGAATCCTAACCAAAAATCTGACAATTTTTTGCGAATACTAATAACTAGTATTCAAAGCTAAAAATTAATAAAACCGATAAGGGATAAGTGGTGGTTATTATAATAACCAGAAAGCAGTTGCATTTAAAGTAAGGTAGTTATACTATACAATACAAGCGGCTACAAATTAATTGATGGAATGAAATTTAACCAATCACGTTCTTCCTCTGTTGCATGGCATAGTTTATATATGTACGTCAATTGATTGTCGTATTACATGTATGTAATATCTGGTAAAATGCAACTGGTCTCCCTAAATATGTATGTAAGGATAAACATGTAGGTGAAGTTACACGAATCTATATAAAAAAGAATTGATATGTATCTTGTAATAGACACAAATGGTATTCTTATCTCTATATATACACATTTTACTTCAGTATTCTAAGCAGTGTTGGAATTATTAAACCAAGAAAAACAAATTATTGTGAAAAATAGATTTTTCATTAATTTAATTTGAAATGTACATATATTATATAACAAATACATTATTTTCAATTACTTTGGTGTTTACTCTTTCTCAAATTGCACGGCATCCTTGTAATATGTGGAACTACTAATTGTAAGTTGAATTAAGATTTAGACATGGAAACTACAGCATCCGCAATTTGACAAGAAAGATCAAAAATATCTTTAATTGCAGCATCTATATTTACCACTTGTGTGTTTGGAATTTGAATGCTAGATCTTTTTGGTATTATGCTTCTATTTGGAGTAGATGCTGCATTATTATCTGAAAAGATATGTAAAATTTTTATGCTTAAATGTACTAACATATTAGTTTTTTTCTTTGAGAACATTATTACAAACTTTTCAAATAATTTTTTTTTCTATCACTAGTGGAAAATAATCTAGAATATTTTGGAGAAACATTGAGTCTATTAAGAGGGTTTGTTCTGTATACTAATTGTTTTTGCGGAGATTCCCAGCTTGGTGTGACACTCTCTAGGCTATCATTAACTTGATATCTTGTTGATCTTCCAAATGGAATATTGCATTTGTGCCTTTTAAACAAGTGTTTATATTTCCCTAAAAATAATTTTTTAAATATTAAAGTTTATTATTTATCTGGTAAGAAATCTTACCTTCTATTGGAGAGACCAATATTTGATTTGCTATCTTTTCTTCCCATGTATATTCAGTACATAAATTAAGTTCTGGTGAATTTAAAATTGTGTCTAAACCAATAAAATTTAACATATCTTCATCTAATGTGTAATTTATAGATTTTTTTTGTAAACTATGTTGTACATCGTATAAGTTATTAGAAAGTTGTTTCATAAGTTCTTCAAATGATTCTTCTAGAGATTTAACTGTTTTACAATGCTGTATTATTTCTTTATCACAATTTAATAAATCTGATGACTTATCCACTTTTAAATAATATTTTATTTGTTTTAGCATTTGATCAAATATTGATAATAGGATTTTAAATACTAAGCATCCTTTTATATATAATCCATTACCAAGCTTTAAATTAAATGCATTATAAATTATTTAGATAATTTTCTAATCCTTATGTGAAATATACTTTAATTTTTATATTTTTTACCTGGATATAGTTGCTTGAATACAGCGAAAGTGTTTCACTATTTATTTTTTGAAGATTTCTCCCATCAAGGAATATGCAGTTTACACATAAATTCAAAATTAAATTTTGTAATGTGCTACTAAAAGTCTCTAGCTTTTTAAGCTTTAAATATTTTTGGTTTAAAAATTTAATATTTTGAGCTACGCTTCTCTTCCATGCTGAAAATTTATAAATTCATAGATATTACAATTCAGTTTTAAAATTAGCTTAATTATTAGTATAAAATGTTATGATATCAAACACAAACAATTTATAATTTCTGTATCATCAATATCTATCAATCGTTTTGCAATTAATGAATTTACTGGAAGCTTAGATATTAACTTGTCTATGTTACTTTTTACTTCAAAAATAGCAGTCTGTACTTTTATTAACTCAATAGTGTTACACCTAAAAAAAACAAAGTTTTTATCCAACATATATGTCTTGAGATTTTTATAATATTTTTGAGATATAAAATAAAGATATATATATTTTACCGCATGTACTGTTCAAAAGATTTCAAACTTAATTTTGTGTTTTCATGAAATTTAGAAATAGTATTATCCTTCTCTATATTTTTAATGGTAAAATATGTTTGAACTATGTGCTTACTATTACCAATATTAGGAGCTTGTAACAATTCAATTTGACCTACACAGAATTAATCATCAATGTATTAGCAAATATTATGGATGATATTAACTTATGTCAAAAATAAAAATTTACATGTTTTACTAATGTAAGCTTTTAAGCTAATTTCTGATATTTTCCACATAAGAATTAAAATCTTTTTTCCCCCTGCTTGTAGCAAATGAGACATAAGTACTGATGGAAAATTTATATCTGGATTCTCATTTGCTAAAACTGCAAAATATTGTCTTATTTCCATACGGTATCTTTTCTCATCCATCTTATTCAAAATTGGCCATGTAACCATTTTTTTAAATCGTTTTGCATTATGCACAGATAACAGATAATGGGAAGTGTGAATAAAACCTGCGGTATTCGGTTTGTCAAACATTCCCTATACATTGTATTATATTAAAAAATACTGGTATTAATGGTAGTTATATAAATAGGTTTCATTTTGCTAATAATACCTTTTTAAAGTGTATTGTACATTCATGGGATGCAGGTACAACTTGCATAAGTAAAAATACATTTTTATAAAACGATTCATTAATCATACTGTACTATTTTTTTAATTATATTATTTTATAACTGTACATACAACATACTGCTGTTATCATAAATTAAACCATACATAAGTTGTATTCCAAAGGCATTCCAAAGACATACAAAAAAAAATATTTGTGTACAAAATATAGATTTCCTACACACATATATATATATATATATATACACACACACAAATATATATAAGAAGAGAATTACAAAAAGGATTTTGAATTATGATATTGTCTTTGTTAAATAATATAATTTTATCAAACAATTATAACATCCCTATTCTAGAGAATAATAGTTTTCTACTTTATATGTGGAGAGAAGGTTATGAGTATCTTTATTCATTAACTTCTTATATCATTAATACTATTATAATACTAAATATACAAAGAAGGATTATTACATTTTTAAACATTATAAACAGTTTTAGAAGAAATACCATCATGAATAAAAAAAATATTTAATTTCGTAGTGCCTTAAGTTTTCTTTGAATGTTACTTTTGAGTACTGAGGCCCTTTCTTGCATCTAGATCCAACAATACAATTATGTACTAATTACTAATACTAATGTACTTCATACTATGGGACTTTTAAAAAATGATCACTTCTGGGTGTAAGGCGGCGCCACTAGATTGTACCATAGCAACTCATCTCGGTGTCGTCGTGAAAGCTTTCAACACTATGAGCCATACACAGTGAAGTGTATCTGTCGGATAGTGGCGTGAAAATGGCGGTGTAAAATGGCAGGACGTAGATCGACGTTGACAAATGCCGATTCCCTGTCGGGATCTGGAAACACCGATCCTCTGAGGGAACTGTTCGAAGCATGTAAAACCGGAGACCTTGCAAGGGTAAAGGCGTTGGTTACACCGAAGACGGTCAATGCTCGAGACACTGCCGGACGCAAGTCCACCCCTCTGCATTTTGCAGCTGGTAAGCATCATTTTTGCACCAGCTTTTCTTATTCTTTCGCATTGATAAAATCCAATATGCAACTTGGAATTTCCTTCGATTCATAGCCTCCGATTGAAACCATAAGATTTCGTTGTCATGTCGCGGACTTAAAACAATTCGAACACTTAGTTCTCAATGTTGTCATATTACCATTTGAATAATTCTTTCGAAATCGAATATATTTATAATGAAACTTAAATATATTTTGTAGTATAAAAGAACTAAAATAATTATTACTGGACGCAAACCCATATCTTCTACATTTCGCAAATGAAGAACATAATCTTTGTACCAAGTTTTCTTGTTCCTCTACATTGATAATACCTAATATATAGTTTAGAATTTTCCTTATTACATCACTTATGATTGGCAACGTACGATTTCATTGTTGCATTAAAAGTTAAAATAATTAGAACACTTAGTTTACAATGTTGTCATTTTATAATTTAAATAATGATATTTGAAATAATGGAAGATAAACATATTTTTTATAAGAGGAAAAAAACTGAGAAAATTGTTGTTATTAATATTGTGTTTCTAATGTTTATTTTTTATTTTTAATATACAGGTTATGGTAGGATAGATGTAGTAGAATTCTTGCTGTCTGCTGGGGCATCCATTCAAGCACGTGACGATGGAGGTCTACATCCCTTGCATAATGCTTGTTCTTTTGGACATTCTGATGTTGTAAGACTGCTCTTAGAAGCAGGGGCTAATCCAAATACCAGAGACAATTGGAATTATACACCTTTACACGAAGCTGCAATTAAAGTATGATTTTATTCCATTTGATTTACTAATTTTCATTTAATTTCAAGACAATTTTATTAAATCTAATATACTGATTATTCTAATAGGGTAAAATAGACGTGTGTATTGCTCTGCTACAACATGGAGCAGATGCCAATATAAGAAATACAGAAGGGAAAACAGCATTAGAATTGGCAGATCCTGCAACTAAACCAGTATTAACAGGAGAATATAAGAAGGATGAATTGTTAGAGTCAGCAAGATCTGGAAATGAGGAGCGTCTTTTACAACTTCTGAATCCTTTAAATGTAAATTGTCATGCGAGCGATGGCAGAAGGTCTACTCCATTGCATTTAGCTGCTGGATACAATAGGTCAAGACTGGTGCAAATTTTATTGCAAAATGGTGCAGATGTGCATGCAAAAGATAAAGGGTAAATTTCTCTTTAACTCCAGTATTATCTGATGTAATTATTAAAAGTTGGCATATGAAATAATTCGTTTCCAATGATTATGTTATAGAGGTCTTGTTCCACTTCACAATGCTTGTTCGTATGGTCACTTTGAAGTGACTGAAGCACTTCTTAAACACGGTGCAGCAGTTAATGCCAGCGATTTGTGGGCATTTACTCCGCTACATGAAGCTGCTAGCAAATCCAGAGTTGAGGTGTGCTCGTTGCTTTTAAGCGAGGGCGCCGATCCGACTCAATTAAACTGCCACAGTAAAAGCGCCATTGACGTAGCCCCGACATTGGAATTACAAGAAAGATTGACATGTATGTTTCCTATGTCGATAGTACTCTTCTAGAAAAGCACACAGAACATGGTTTTGTTAGATACACTTTAATTGTAGACGAATACAAGGGACACTGCCTCTTGGATGCCTGCAGGCAGGCAGATCTTACTAAATTAAAAAAGTACCTGTCCCAAGAAGTTCTAAACTTTAAACACCCATACACTGGGGATACACCACTGCACTGTGCCGTTGCATCTCCTTATCCCAAGAGAAAACAAGTAATAGAATCTTTAATTAGGAAAAATGCTGCCTTAAATGAGAAAAATAAAGACTTTCTTACACCTCTTCATGTTGCTACCGATCATTCTCATTATGATGCAATGGATGTGCTACTTAGACATAATGCAAAAGTCAATGCTTTAGATGGATTAGGGCAAACTGCACTACACAGGTACCGTGAATTGTCTAGAACATTTAAAGTTTTTTATTTTTTTATTTTATGACGAGAAAATATATGATTCTCTTACTTAAAAAAAAATATTATTGCATAAACAGGTGTGTTAGAGAAGACAATGTGCAAGCTTGCAGAATATTGTTATCATACAATGTTGATCCATCTATAGTATCACTTCAGGGCTATACTGCAGCACAAGTAGCTGCAGAAAATGTCCTTAAAATATTACAAGGTTCGAAACTAATTCACTACGGATACCAAATAACTTCCACCTGAAGAATGTTTCTATTCTCATTTTTGTTTTACAGATCCACCGAGTGGGACAGACGACGCGGAAGCGCAGCTATTAGAAGCGAGTAAATCTGGCGACTTAGCGGCAGTAGAAAGAGTTTTACGGACGAATCCATTGGCTGTTAATTGTCGAGACTTAGATGGTCGGCATTCCACACCGCTGCATTTTGCAGCGGGATTTAATAGAGTGCCTGTAGTTGAATATTTATTGGCACATGGAGCAGATGTACACGCCAAAGATAAAGGGTTAGTAGTTCGTTATACAATTTATTATATACAGTCATTTAAACACAGTAATCAAAGAAAGTATTTAATTTTATATATTTAGTGGACTCGTTCCTTTACACAATGCCTGCTCTTATGGTCATTATGAAGTAACGGAATTGTTGGTAAAACATGGTGCATCTGTAAATGTTGCGGATTTGTGGAAATTCACTCCACTTCATGAAGCAGCAGCTAAAGGAAAATATGAAATAGTTCGTCTGTTACTGAGACACGGTGCAGATGCCACTAAAAAGAACCGAGACGGCGCAACACCTTTAGATTTAGTAAGAGATGGTGATCAAGACGTAGCCGATTTATTACGAGGGAATAGTGCACTTTTAGATGCAGCGAAGAAGGGAAATTTAGCAAGAGTACAGCGACTTGTTACACAAGATAATATTAATTGTAGGGATGCACAAGGTCGTAATAGTACTCCATTACATTTAGCCGGTAAGTCTCTTAATTTTTATCTTCCTTTTTTTCGTATTGATTCACGCAATATAACCTGCTAATACCTTAATACAGCGGGATACAATAATTTGGAAGTAGCCGAATTTTTGCTTGAACGTGGAGCAGACGTAAATGCTCAAGATAAAGGAGGATTGATACCTTTGCACAATGCTTCAAGTTACGGTCATTTAGATATTGCCGCATTACTCATCAAATATAATACCGTAGTAAACGCTACTGACAAATGGGGCTTTACACCACTTCACGAAGCAGCACAGAAAGGTAGGACACAGCTATGTGCCCTTTTATTGGCTCATGGCGCGGATCCTTTCTCGAAAAATCAAGAAGGACAAACTCCTTTGGACCTAGCTTGCGCTGACGATGTAAGATGCTTATTGCAAGATGCTATGGCTTCACAGCAAGTAGTACCGTCGATACCATCTGGTAACAGTGGCGTCGGAGTTGCCATTAACTTAAATAGTAATGGTAATAATACTATTAACAGTAGGCCACCCAGTATCGTTGCGGGTAAATGTATTTCAATGAAACATCTACAATTACAAATATATTTGTATGTTTATATACATATATATGCCTGTGTGTATACGTGTGTGTATCATTGAAATTTGTTCAGTTCCAGTTACGCCACCACCACCACTTACTCAAGAAACCGTCATTATGCCGTCTGGAACAGCTATGACTCTATGCGTACCACTTGCTAGACCATCTTCTTGTTTAAGTCCAATGCCGCCATCTGAGACGTGTTCTGAAAGAGATTCCAAAGATTCTAAAGATAATTCGAACATTACGACTGTAGCCGGTTTTCTTCAGAGCCTTGGTTTAGAACATTTATTAGAATTGTTCGAACGTGAACAGATTACGTTAGATATATTAGCGGAGATGGGTCACGAAGATTTGAAACAAGTTGGGGTATCCGCGTATGGTTATAGACACAAATTAATCAAAGGCATGGAGAAACTTTTAAATACAACTGCCGGTACTCCGTGGCAACCGACTATTACACCGGGGACGTTATTAGTAGACTTATTAGCTGAGGATAAAGAATTTCTAGCTGTCGAGGAAGAAATGCAAAGTACTATTAGACAACATAGAGATAATGGCCATTCTGGTGGTATATTTTCTCGATATAACATAGTTAGGGTAGGTTTGTTATACGTGATTGTAAAATGTATACTCGAACAACAGCTAACTATTTTAATAATTCATTTGTGATTTTTCTAAAATAGATACAAAAAGTGCAAAATCGTAAATTATGGGAACGTTACGCGCATAGAAGACAAGAAGTTGCTGAGGAAGTCGGTGCAGCCGCGCCTTCTTCTCCGAGTACTGGATCCAGGACTACTCCTGGATCGAGCTTGCCACAGGCGAACGAGAGGATGTTATTTCATGGTAGTCCGTTTATTAATGCGATCGTTCAGAAGGGTTTCGATGAACGACATGCGTATATCGGCGGTATGTTCGGCGCCGGAATTTATTTTGCGGAGCACAGTAGTAAAAGTAATCAATATGTGTATGGAATATGTGGAGGTACTGGATGTCCAGCTCATAAGGACCGAAGTTGTTACATCTGCCATAGGTAAGCATATAGAAACGAATAAATTTTGAGCTTTAAATTATTCTAAAATCATTATTATCATTCCTTGCACTTGTAATATTATGTATATCGTTTACAGACATTTATTACTCTGTCGTGTCACACTGGGAAAATCATTTTTGCAATTTTCCGCGATGAAAATGGCTCACGCACCACCAGGACATCATAGTGTAATGGGTAGGCCGTCCCAAGGTGGTTTAGCTTTCCCCGAATATGTTGTCTACAGAGGCGAACAAGCATATCCGGAATACCTTATCACGTACCAAATCGCGAGACCTCAGCAAGAAAGTGGTGGAAATGAGAGTGTCGAAGAACGGTGATCAGAAGAGTCTAGCCCAGCGGCAAGGTTTCGAAGTCTTTGTTGCTGTCAGAGACCTCGAACGTGTAACACTCTGTCTTGAATCTGGTTGAAACAAATTACGATTTCGTTTTGGAATCAATTCTTCCATTTTTTATCTTCTTTAGCTGAAGTAGGAAAAGGTTGTTCGAATGAATCTACAACACAGTGATAGATAAATTTTATCGATATATAAGTATATATATCGGATCTATTCGTTCAACGTTGAAAAGAAAGAAGACAATTGATAGGACATTTAATTTTTAGCATTTATTTTGTGATAATATACTGGTCTAATTAGACCACGCAATCGTATACATGCCTGATTATTGATGTATATTGACTGCAGTGTACATATATCAGTATGGATTAGAATATATCGAAGACCAGCATGATTTTTTATGTAAATTTAGGTGTCGATGAACGTGTTTATCTTTATATTCATACGTACGAAACGATGTTTCAATCATCACATCTAATTGTCGATTGATTGCAGCGTGATGTAAAATATCTTAAAAAAAAAAAAAAATCGTATAAATTTGGTGAAAATGAAAAGCATAGTATTTCTATATCTTTGTCAATTTCGAAGTAAATAATTGTGCTGGTTAAGGCAATTACTTCAATTACATGCGTTATGGGTAAAGTCCGTGAGCAGATATTTAATTTGTAAATAACTAGAAATACGTTGTAAGTCTTCATAATATAATCATGAGCACAATCTGCAGACTAAAGTCAATTTGTTATTGACAAAGCTCTGAAAAGGTATATCTTCCTAATATAAAGATAAATTAATTGAATCGAATCTCACAAATGATTCCGTTCATGGTAGATTAATTAAAATGATTAATACAACGAATGGTATTATATTTAGTATTCGTATCGTTCGCACATAAATCTTCGTTTTATCGTATAAAATTCAATTCAAACTTTCACATAAAGCTAAAGTTTGGACTTTACCTATAACATGTATATACGTAAGCGAGTATTTTATATATTCGGTTGATATTTCGGACACAGAATAAATTCACTAGTGTTGTCGACATTATCAACAGGGTTCCTATAAGCTCGTAGCAATTTCAAATATTGTACATAAATATACATTTTATTGTACGTACATCTTTTCTTCTCCACGATATACTTCGATTACATTCTTTTATCGTGTTTTTATTACTCTTCTATGTATAAGTTTGGATTCTTTTCTCAGGTGATTCAATATATGTTACACTTCTCCATTCAATTTTTATTGCAGGTTTATACTTTCATTTGTCAAATTACACAACGAAGCCACTCTTTTCTTGTACGTCTATAGCCGTGTAAACATTAAAATTACGAGTAAAAAGTCGACAAATATTTTAATGTGAATCGTATGAACTAATTAATATATCATAATTTTGTATATTTTATTCTATTATATAAAGAAAAGAAAGAATATCAAACAAACAAGATGAACTTAATGTTCTGTAAAGAAAAAACTATTTTCATTATTATTTAATGAAATTGCTAAAGAGATCTCTTTAGATAATAGGAATAACCGCGCTTCAATTAATTCACGATATTATTCGTACACATATGCGTTCAATATGGAGGTCACATCTCTTAATACTAATGGGAAAAAAAAGAAGTATGCGAATTTACAATTGTACGTATGTGAAGTACAAGAAAACAGATGTTTTTACGATATCCGAACATGCTCTTAATAATTATTTAGGTGACGGTTTTTATTTATGGGTGTATATATCGAATATATGTGTTCGTTAAATAAGTGCTCAAGAAACTGATGCAACAAATCAACATTTGTTAATTCTGCGCTCTTACACGAAGACACGAAGTAACCAATTATTGTAAACTAACACATGAAAAAATTCTGTCCTTGTATTTACTGTATTCGACAGTCGACGACGTATCCAATTTCTATGCTTTGACTGTAAGAAGATAGACTGATTCTAAGAAAGAAAAAAATCGTTTTACTGTTACATCCGATTTTATACTTTCTTTTCTTCGTTTTTTGCCTTACTACTGATTTCATAATTTAAAAAAAAAAAAAGTACGTACATCGATGTTTCAATAAACGTAACTAGACGATAGCAATATGCGAAAGAAAAACAATGAAACATACAAAATTAATACTTTTTCTTCGTGCACTAATTTCTTAATATTTTGTCGTGTTCTTAGCTATATTAGATTTTCGTTTGTAATATTTCGTTGTTAATGACAATAGACTTAACGGAGCAAGCCAGAGTATAATAGAAAGTTTCACATTGAAGAAATGTGACAGTGTCGTATTACCAAGGGAGCTCATTTATATCTCCGTTTATCCATGTCTCAGACAATGATGAAGAAGCAAACGACTCTGTTTCATTTCTACGACCTACAGTCGTTACATAATTCGTATTTTTTAATAAATTATACGTCATCGATGCTGTTACATTACATTACTGAGAAAATGGGGTATTACTAGTTTTTCTATTTTATCAAATCGCGTAATTTTCAAGCTTTCATACTTATTCTTATAAAAAATATTGTAAATTAATTATTACAAATTTTATGGGGTAGTCGATCGTAATCCTAGTCTATGCTATGATTTATGGTTTTTGTGTATTTATGACCTATGCAATCAATCCTCTATGATAAAAGATGCCTTAAAGAAATTTAAATATGACGGCCAAATAGTGAACCGGCTCTGCTTTATAGAACCGAGAAACTTATCTAGAAGTAAACAGAACGTACTATGATAAACCAATTCCTTAATATGTATTATATTTTCGTCGTATATTTTTCTAAGTAATATAAGCGTTACATATATAAATATTTTTTCGCAACGCTAATTTCCGGCTTTATTGTAAATTCAACTTCAAACAAAAGTATTATTATACGTACCATATGTATATCACACGATTATCAAATCTAAAACTTTTCTATGATATTTCTATGATACAGAATAACAAAATCCGATTGTATATTAGTTTTCTATGTTTTACAATATTACATTTGAAAATATGTTCTAAAAAATTACCGTACAAAAGAACACGTAAAGTTTTCGTTGGCAAGGTTTATAATACGATCGTAAAGGAAGGTTATTTTTAAGCAAAAATTTCACGATATCAGTTACAACGATAAGAGAGGGGGATTAAATCTTTTTACCAATAGTTCCGAATTTCTTAACTTTCCTTACGCTCCATAACTGAAAACGTATTGTGTATCGTGCGAACGAAGGTATCACGTGTTCTTGTGGGTCGGGACGCTATCTAATACGTTTGGATATCATAAAGTGGAACAGTCACGCAGGATTTCTTGTTATCAAAATAACTTCCAAATTTTATTTTCAGAGAATATTTGGACGAGGTACGATAAAAGTTCAGGTAAAAACCGGTATTGCTCGATAATCGACATTGCTATCCCGCTCTACGAAGCGGCTCTGTCACCCAGCAGCGTAAGAATGCAAGCACGTGGATTTAGGAGCGTTCTGATTCGTAGTTTCGTCGAAATCACGTGAAGGCCACGAGGCTGAGTCGGCGCATGCGCAGCGAGGGAACACCGGCTCGTCAGAGACGTACCGTCGGATGACACTATGACACTCACGCCGCGCCGGTGCTTTCAGATTTTAGACTCGGAGGCAGTCGGAAAGTGTAGGTTAGATCGCGCGATTCGCGATTGTCACTACCGCTGTTAAAGGAACCTAATCATCCTCTTAAGTCAACTTAAGTGTCCCAACTATTAATCTCACGGAAGTAAATCCGTAAGTGTCACCCCATACACATAACAAGAGAATTATGCGAAATTCGTGACATTCGAGAAGTTGGCACGAACGATGCACTGCATCGTTTTCGCCACGTGAAAATCTTTCTGTGGTCTATACGCTGGTAATTAGTATATACTCATCCATTTGCATCTCGTGTAAATTTTGACACTTTGCGACTCGTTTCTCCTGTTTGCGCTCGAAGAAACTAAATACCTAGCGAGACAAAAAGATCTACCGGCGTATTACGATGTGCTCATTTTACATGTTTTAAAGAGATCTGTATATTGCGTTATACGTACGTCTCGAAGATCCTTTTGTCATTAACGATCTCGAAAAATAGACAACGTGACAATACTTGGGAAGAATATATAGAAAATTGTGAAGTTCGAAAGAAGAATTGAGGCGTGAAGAATTAAGAGGACAATCTGGTTCTTTGGTTTCATTCCAATCTTAAGTAGTGCTATTCTCCAGTCCAAAAAATACGTAAGTAGCATCTTCGTTATTTTAATTATAATTTTTTTCATTTATAATTCAACACATTCACGACCAATGATTTTAACAAAATCTTGAAGTCTAAAACCATGAAATTCTGTAATTAAAACAAGAGCAAAGATTTGAAAAGTTCTTCGCTATATAACTATTATTAATTAAAGTCAATACAAGAAATTCTCCTTTCTTCGGAGTCACTAACAATTGACCCGCATGAAAAACCATATAAAACCATATAAAACCATAATACAATCAACGGTCGTTAATGCGTTAACGTGGATCAAATGGATCAAATAACAATTTGTATGAAATCGTGTACTATCTCCTTTGAAAGAAGAACGTAGAAAGCACTTCTGTGTAACCTGCGGAATTAATTGATTCGTACCGCGGTCGATGCCATACGAGAATGAAAACATTCGACTGCGCATTGACTACAATTTCTTACGTAACAAAAGCGCGTAGGATTATACAATTGGTTAGAATATGCAACACTATGCAACTAGAAAATTTCGATAAAATTTATTTATAGTTGCATTCTGTAATAGTAAGCACATAATAGTGTATTATCATTAGCGAGAACCAAACCACTTTGTTTACAAACAAACTGTGAGATAACATTCGTTGGAAATGCGTAACGAATGTCACGTAGAAAAGAGTTTATCTGGTTGGTATTATTATCTCGCTTATGTATCGCATATATCACATATATCACATATATCGCTCTAAATTTACCCATCAGAAACATATTAGATGCGCGAGATGTATGTACACTGCTCAGCGAAACACGTGCGCGTGATAATCGACCTGAAAAATGTCTGATATGTATTTGTATTTGCATTATACGCAGAAGAGACGAGAGCGCCAGAAAGCGCGATTACGGGTCTACATTTCAAAGAAATGCTTTTATCGTGTTAATAAAGAAAGGAAAGTGACACGACCGATTAGCAGTTATGGTTGGGAAGAACATTATTAGCAACGTTTATTGTTTAATGTCCGCCGTTTTGAATGACGCGAAGGAGGGATCGATTAGCTGGCTCCTGACCTCACGACGACGGAAACAATAAATAAATATTACTCGAGATTTTTATTCCACTGCTCTTTTTTATACATTACTGATTATAATTGTATTTTTAATACTCGATTCCAGATTAGTTATTTCAAAAATCAAATACTTTTAAAAAATACGAACGTTGACTCTATATTTGACTGACGTAGTGCATATTCAGCTAACCTAAACAGTTTTGTTTAATGTAATATATATACGTATGTATATATACATTTTATCCTTGTTTTAAATTAAAAAACGTCATTGTATTAATTTCGAAAAATGAAAAGGTCTTGAAACAATTTAAATGTAATAACGTAACGAAAGTAGTGACTCGCAAGGATCGCGTTCGAGGTTTGTTAGCCGATTTCTTCTCGTAACCGGCTTGACTGCTCTCTTAAAATGCATTTTGTTCGTTTTTACGTACGCATGCCCGCGTGCTTAGTGCCCCCGCACCAAGTACTCGTGTTTTCCGGTCACTCGTCTCTCCTTGGACGCCTACCCGGGAGACAGTTGTATGAACACAAGACGAATTGTTTGCACGTATTATTCCCACGCGTGTACCACGACACCATGCATTTCCGGAGAAAGTGGAGGAGAGAAATGTTGCAATTTGTGTCCACTGCCTTTTAACCAGTAAAAAAACAAAAATCCTCCTGTAATCTTCATACTGAAATTCGTTGAACGATTAGGGTTCCATACTATAATGAAGCTTACATTATAGGTGATAATGAATAATAGAATTCCTGGTAACAGAATTATATACAGATATATCGGAAATAACCTCTATGCGAGATAGTTGCCTTCTTTTCATATTTTCAAAACGTAGGAATATGAGTTTGTACGGTTGATAAGGTTGAGAGGAAGTAGTATGCACCGCGGTGAATGTACGATAGAGTTTGTCGCCCCTCTGATACTTACGTAACGCTTGATCGTTTTAAAAGCGTACGCTATTTACTTTTAGGAGTCAGGTTAGCGTAGGTGCTATTGTGCCACGTATTAACTTTACGTGTTCCCTTCTACTTCATATGTATTTAATGACGTAAAGTAACTCGAATTGTGGTAGATCAGTGCTATTCTTTGAATACGATGTTTTGAAATTCGACGTTAGTGTTACAAAATTAATTGTGCTATTTAGATGTTGAAATTCAGTTTTGAAGTGGAGTACCGGCTTAATAAGAAATACATCAGATTGCAGATGAAGATACTTACATATTTACGTACGCATTATTGTTGCATTACGTTATGTGATTTATGCGTCGACATTGTTGTATCAGTCTTTCACGGTTTATTGTTCCACATATAAATCAGCAAGAGTCAAAGGGCTATCTTCGCTTAAACGAATCTCAATGTTTCTCAAATATAATTATATTCTAAACGTGGCATGACCTTATCGACCGTATAAATTTAGATTTATTGTTGCCTTGTACGAATCTTAATCGTCAATCGTGATGTCTTACGCATCCCTGAATTTTACACGGTCCCAAAATTTTATCGATTAAGAAAGGGAATGTGACCCAGACGTCATACTTTGCGAGAATATCTGTACAATTCATCGCGCAATTCAATGACATTTGCTCTATCGATAAAATCGAATTCCTAGTGACTCTTGAAGGTACAATTGAAAAGAATTCAGATCGATGGTAAATCGATAATCGATCGATCGTGGACTATCATTCATCGCAAGAGAATGTTACGTCGCGCGAATAAAAAAGAATAGCTAAACGAAACGTTGAAATAAATTTGTAATTTAAAAGTTTCAGAACTCGGAGATTTGAAAATTGGAAAATTTGCGAATTTAGAGATTAACAAATCTGAGACTTTGATAATCCAGAATATCATCTATAATATATAATTCTAATTATCAAACTGAGAAATTTGACAATTCGAAAGTTTGAGGATTCAGAAAGTTGAACAATTACGAACTCAAACTATAAATAATTCTCGTTATAGATAACGCACGCGTATTCGAACTGTTCATGCCCAGCTAGCATTGGCGTCAGAACCAATTATCTCGGCACATGGTTTTCCCTTTTTTTATCGTTATAGAAAAGCATCTCGCGAGATCTACGCGCGAGCATAACGTGCGCGCCTCTTCTTTGTGGTTTCGGCCACTAAACTTTGTCCGGTAAAATTCCGTACTTGAGGGTGTACAGGCGGCAAGGATATGTCGGTTATCAGGCTGCTTCGAACCAGAAACGCGACGGTGATAACAGCCAGAGGACCGACCTCAACGGGGCCTTCGATCGCTGAAATATACCGATTCCCGAGAACTTTTACGCTCGGAGAATCTCAGCGCTTTCAGCCAGTAGTTTGTAACAGACTAGTAGCGCCAATGATGAATTGGCTGATAAGATTTTTAGAAATACATACTCCTTAAGCACGTGGTCAGATCGTGGCCTAAATAGTAAAAACGTACGTGATGTTGCATGAAAGTTTTATGGACGACTATTTCATTATTCTAACTGTGTTTTACTAGTTTTTAGGTTACCAAGAGACTCTCGCGTGTCTATTTGTTTAATGCGTTAAGTATTATTAAGTTTATTTTCTTCATTTTGTAAATTATATTTTTCTTTTCTTTACGGTCGTTAATATCCTTTGATCCTGACCTTGTCTGTCAATTTCTTTCCTGTTTTGTGATCGTAACGTCAGATAGTGATTTATTGTGCGTGTTCTTTAATAAGAAATCACTCAAGGATGAGTAGGATTAGCACATATTTTTCAAGGCTGTTCTTTAATGATACACAGCCGTAACTCGTGATAAAAGCTGATGCTATAAAAAGAAGATATTCAAATTTTGCCAACTGGTTTCTCTACCGATTTGTATATACGGTTCTTGACTCCTTTTTTCCTCTTTCTCTCTCTCTCTCTCTCTCTTTTACTTGTATTGTGTACACGTAAAGGTGAACCGGTTGCGAAGAATCCTTTCCTCCGATCGAATGTTTACATTTCGTAAAAGCAAACAATTTTTATAAATTCCTATCTTTAAAAGCAGCATCTTTTTTTTTTATCAATTTATCGAATTCTCTTATATACGAAAAAATTATTATGTCGACGAAAAACTTCATAACAAAAAGATAGGCCAAATATCGGACGTATTTTCATTAATAATCATTTTTAGCAGTCTCTGTTTTTGTGTATAGCTGTTGTCTCATTATCATAGGTCAGGCATTCTCAGAGATCCCATTCTCTGGAATCATTAAGGTTTCGCCATTATACACTCTTTCCTCTTTTTCTTCCTCTCCCTTTCTTTCGCTCTCTATCTTTATGTATATTCAGGTCCACGTTATCGATCTATTGTGCAACGAGACGATTTGCATAATTGGCGCCGATATATTATTAAAAGAATACACATGCAAATGTTAAAGCAACAAGTTGCTATCGACAGAAATTATTTGCTTACTCGATTGTTTCTCTCGTTATCAGCGTCGGTATTACTTTGCGTTAACGTAACGCTTAATGACACTATTAACATAGTTCTTAGGCTGGCATAAACATTTTGCACACAAATCAATTAGGCGGCTCGGTTTATTAATTAATTCTATTCTATTATATCGTTGTAGCTGTTGAAAGTCTCAGCTGTTATTTCCGATTTTAACTCGTAGATACGTATTTTGATGCAATTTTGCTGAAACTGCAAACGTTTCATACGTTGTTTAACAATTTATTAATTAAGTAATTATATGTTGATTAATTGTCTCATAAAAGGGTTTATCATTGGTCGTGTTATCGGTGACCGATGTTTCTGACTTAATAATTTTATGAAATTCCTGTCGCCTATGATAAGTCAAGGACTCGTATACTTTCCAGCTTTATCGGATTAGTCGGTCTAGTTCCACACGTGACTCACAATAACCCACGACCTTCCTTTATCTCTGCCGATTGATAGCAAATTAACAATAGAAGCGAGTTTCATTATAACTGAAACGATCGTATTGAAATACGTTACTTTTTGCAACGGTTGGCTCGTTAGATAACGTCCTCTCTAAAAATAATATTTTATCAATATTAATGACTGAGAAACGTGTATGCCTTGCAGTGGTTCTTCGTTTGTTCTAACGACGATCTATATGTCATTGCATCCTTAATTCCTATGCAAAAATATTTGTATAAACTCATTGGCAAATAATATATACATCTTTCGTTTTAATATACTTTAAGTGGGATAAATACGGCTGGACCAATAACGCATGCGCAGTGCGCTATAGTTCAAAAGCAGCGCATTGGTAACCAATGACTACACATGAACGATTCCAGTTTCTTCAGATTAAATACGACACTAAATAAACACAACATGTGCAAAGACATAGTTAAACATAGTTCGGGTTACCTTTCGATTCATCTGTAACATCAACCGCATCTCAATCTACATCAGAGACCAGGCCGCGCTTCGGAATCGACGGGCTGATGACGGAAATAAAGATGTGGCGGCACTCGGCGACAATATACGTCGGCGAAGCGAGGTGCCTAATGAACCCTCGATATCCCAACGATCCTTTCGCCGAATGTTCGAGAACGCCTAACAATCGCGTGGATAATGGGGATATTGAGGGATTTTTTATTTCTTTATTTTTATCTTTTATTTTTTCGTCTTCGATTTCTCTCTTTTTTTATTATTATTTTACGTGACACATCAGTCGGTTATTTTAAGCAATCGTTAGCCGGTGACTAAACGTCACAGGCTAAGATCATTTGTATACACACGTGTGTCTAACCGCTAGCTTTCACGTAACCCACCCTATAGACCTTTTAGGACTGTGTATTATTTGCTGCACATTCACAAGTCGATAAAATAACTTCGTAGAGTCAATAGAATACCGTATCTTCCTTTTCCTCGAAAATGCATTCGAGTTTACATTAGTTGGCTTTTAGACTTTTCACTACAGGGTATATCACGATATACTCGCGCATAGTTCTCGCTAACTGGTTTATTGGCTGTATTATGTTCGATATAATAAATCGTTTCTCAGTTGGTAAATTATCGGTAAGATAGATTATCGATAAGATTTGTTAACAAAATTATTACGAATGTCTAGTAAGACGTTATAACATTATCTGGTCAGTTACCGAAGGAGTTATATTTCCAAGAAATTGCGAACAATGGCTAGAGAACGAAGCAAAATCTCAACCAGTTAACATAGTACCTACTGTATCATAGAAGTCAGACAATTGGACTTGTTCCAAGGGCGGAACACGTCTCGTTGCATGTAGCGTTTTGAAGATGCACCACGCTAATTTTAATCGCGGTCTACCCGAAATAGCACTACGACTGCGCACTTTTCCTTCTCGAGACACGAAATGTGAACATACTTTATTCATGACAAAACCATTCGTCCAAATTTACTGACCTTTTAATGCCATCCGATCGAACACGTCGAATTGCTGTTTATATATAAAACCAGTCTAACGGTGTTTACCGATGGTAGGTACGAAATACTTATCAATGGTAGAAAAAAGGAATGTACGTTCAAAATAGTCGAACTAAGAGACTGTCTGGACTGGGTTAAGAGATGTTGGACGTGATTCGCTTATTAAAATATAAAGCCCCAACAGCGAATTATGAAATATTATGACGCGATGCATCGTCTCCACCATGATCGTCGATTATTATCTAATCGAGCCTGTATTTTTCATCTACTTTTTCTTCTACAAGAATAGATGATTTTTTATCAATTCTGTATATTTCATCATTGAGCGTATAGTTACTTCACGCAACTGTTGCATCATTCTGTGACCTTTCGCATAATCCTTGTAAACATTACTGATTTAACGATTTTCTTTTATTAGAAAAATATAAAGACCTATACAAGAGAAAGACACGACACGTATTCTTTTCTGTTTTTCGTACGAGAGCATCGTTTTAATCCAATACCTTACCAAACAATTACATATTATCAAAAGGATCTTTTCATCGCATTTCCTTATAGCGTTCTCTTGTAAAATACTTACATCAAAAATATTGATCTCAAAAGTTGTTGATCATCGTATTTTAGACATCATATTTCGTGTATACTTATCGATCTTCTTTCCTGTAATCCTCATGTTTGTTCCCTGTGATATTGTCTTCTTTAAATCGATAATAGCACGTGATAGGTTTCAGATCTGCCACGAGAACATGTTGCGCCACCAACGCGCATTTTTGTGAATTATTTCCTTAGCAGTCGGAACGGTAATTACGGAATTGGCGGTAATCGCTTCCAATCGGTTTCGAGAACAGCGGCGCGGTGTCCCGATGTATCGAGGACACGCTAGTTTATCGGCGAGAATTAAGATTTTGCGCTTGAAAAATTCATATCTCCGTATTTCGGCTTCTATGCGATAAAGAAAACGAAGCAATCGTTCTAATTAATTTGGACGTTTCTGTGTCATTAGGTTGAAATAAATAAAATACACGCATACATAGTTGTTAATTTTGATAAATGCATAATAAAATTTAACAAATAGATAGATACTTCATCGATGTAAAATTCGAGTCGATGTTTCTCGAAGCTCAATCTTTCGTACATCGTTGTCGAAGTATCTCGAGTTTTCCAAAGTATCTAGATCTTTTGATGTATTACTTGAAGCGTAAAAGTATCGTATCGCGTCTCCGAATTGTTCAAATATTTTCGCAAGCCACGATAACTGTAAATTACAAGAAATTCTATTTGTTCGAAAATTCTTACATAAACGGAGACTTTCGTCGTGTCGAGAGCATAGATCGCGTGAAATCTAAACATGGAAAGTTTCTCGTCTAGCGGTTCGTACGCCGTACGAACTTTTTTTTCTTAAATTAATCAGTTATCGGCAGAACAACAATTATTGTGCAACGATTTATAGGAGTTCGACACTCAATGACAACTGGAAATTTTATCCCGGAACATTGAAAATATATTGTTGTTTATATATTTGCGACATAAGTCTTATATCGACGAAAAATAAAATAAAATTCAGAAATCATCATAACACGCGCGCTGCAACCGTTGTAGAAAGTGTCACCAAGTGGACCGTATACAGTAAATGAGATAAGAGATCGTCGTTCTTTTTTCTCCCTTCTTTTTCAAAGTTACTTTTCTTTTACTAAAGCTCACGACCCTGGCGCCTCGTTAGCGTAATGATAAACAATGCATAAAGAATGTATACTTTAACCTCGACCTTTTGTTATTTATGACGCCAGTGGACAGTATTGTACGTCATATTGCGTTTAATTTATTTCCTTTTTATTTCAATCGCCAGTAATTCTTTGCAAGCGCTTTCTTCAAATTAATCGTGGCTACGTGATATTTCCTAAAAAGATATTAGAAATTGCAATTATTATTATTATTAACAATATTATTATTATTAATACCGCTGGAAATTAAATATATTCGTGAATGGAAGATATACGATAACCCTATTGTTGTGACATTTGGTAGAGATAGAGAAAATTCACTAGAAATAGAAATAAGAGACAAGGCGCGATAAGTTTATATGGTTGAAACTCGAAACATCGGATTTACGACATTGCTATAACGCTTCTTAGTTGTGCACGCGTACTTGCTTGGTTCCGGTCTGGTACGTGTCGAGTCTGGTTCGAGAGCGAGTCTCGAGGGACGAGAGAAGAGACTATTGCTACATTTAAAAGTCGTAATTCCACTCCGGGAGTAACATGACCACTATGCGTCTACCCTGTCGCGCAAAACACTCCACTGTGATGAAGTTGTATACAATTTTCAGTCCGTGCTATTCTTTCGGATAGAAACAACTGAATTATCATATCTCGATTTCATTAATTAAGTATCAATAATAAAATAGCTGAGCTATTCAGCGAAAGTAAGGAATAATATCTTTGATGTCGCATCCGACTGACGGTTTTAATCGATCGCCAACGCAAGTTTCAAATTCGAATTTTATAAATTATTCTGTGTCACGATGATGATTCTTTCTTTTTGTTTTTTTTTTTTTTTTTAAGGAAAATTTTATGTTTGTTCGTAAGTTAGTCAACAGAGTATTTTGCAAGGCAAGATAAAGTTTCGATAGGTAGGTGAACTTTGTTTCCTTTCTTCTATATCTTCCTCTAAGATTCGCTTACGTCTATCTGTAAATATTTGTCGAACAATTTCGGATTTAGACAAGATTGTTTGATAAATCATGGCGCATGACGATTCACGTGATTCGAACACACGGTCTTGTAATATCGTTGGCGAAATTTTTGGCAGTGAACGGCGCACGTTCCTTGCTGTTAAAGATTTGGCGATTTTGATCATTCATGCAACACGAATTCCAGTTTCGACAGAGTGCTCGGCAAAAGCTTTCTGCGATCCCATTCTTCAATTCGCGACCGAAAAACTTTTCGATGAACGAACACGACAACGATCTTAATTTCCAAGTAATCTATTATCAGAGAGTGTTATACGCTAATTTAGAACGTCGATATTAACACGTGCCGTACATATTTAGATCGTAGATACCAAAGGGAAATTTTTTAATAACGTATTGTTAACGTTGAGTAAGAAATGGATGTAATTGTTATTTATGTGAAAATGTTCAGTAAACATTTTTGTATTTTACTCGAGCGAATATTCGGTAAAAATTTGGATAGAAATGAATTTAAAAAGTTAGATCGTTTAATTTATTTCATCCTACTATCATGCGATGTGTTTGCGGATCGGGTGAATTAAAAATAGTCTAAAATAAAAAATTCTATTCCAGATAATCCAAAGTAGAAAATATCTCGATATTCTAAAGAACAAACAATTCTTTTCCAGATCTAAATGTGTTCCATAGCGATGCCTGCTGAGCTACTTCTGGGGCATAGTCCTCCAGTGTACAGCTCGCTTCTGTACAGTCCCTTGGTAGCACCGACGATTGCCAGTAGATCGGTGCCACCTAGAATAAGGCCATGCTTGTCATCTGGTTCCTTGGCCATAGATAGCATTCGCAACAGCAACGATGGCGGTAGTAATAAGCAGAAGAAGAGGGTAGTGTTTGCCGATGATCGTGGCCGTCCTCTTACTCAGGTACTCGTTCTTAATTCCTATCTTGTATTGACTAATTGACTAAAGGAAATAAAATAATCCTTGTCCGTAACGCAAGCTTTACTTGACTTCCCATTTCTATTTGAACTTTCTCGCGATATATTTTATTATCTTTTATATCTTTGCAAACCAATTATTTTCCAATTTTTGTTGATATTATATATATATATATATAAAATATAATAGAGAAAATTCTAACAACCTAATTTTTAAAATATTTTTTTATACTATAAAACTTGTACACGTTCTCGTTTTGTTCATTCGACGTTAATAAAGTATTAATCAAATTTTTAGTTAATTTAACTTTACTCCGTCTATATACCAACTATCTTTCCTCTAATAATATTATTCATGTATATTACATATCGTTTAGAAGATACAATATTTTATATTTTGAAAAATCTACGTGTCTGCTACTGATACTTGACGTGCTTCTGTTATGTGATTTTTAGGTTCGAGTGATGTCAGAGCCCAGCAACGTACCTCCTCTGTGGAGTACCACTTACCTGGCTGGACTAACTGGACGATTTTTAAATTCGAAAATCGAGAACGATCAATTTACAGAACTCGTGTCACCTTGGCAAGTAACTTTCCCCCAGCCAGCTAGCGATTACCTCGCCTTTCGCCAGAAACTTGATCAGGAGAATGTCAGCCTGGAAAACGTGATAGTGAAAGAAACGGATCAGTGTCTGGTGGGTACCATCAAGGTACGTAATCTGGCGTATGACAAGGAAGTCGTGGTCAGGGCGAGCAATGACTCCTGGAAGACGCACGAGGACGTTCATTGCACCTACGTCGAACAACCTGGTTCGCCCGCGCTGATCTTATACGACACTTTCCGCTTTCGATTAACTCTACCGTTAAAATCGAATATGATAGAGTTCTGTGTACGATATCGTACTGATGGAAAGGAATACTGGGACAACAACGATGGAAAGAACTTCATCGTCCGCAAAAAATTGGAGGTATGTATATCTAATTTTTGAAATTTTTATAGAAACGTAAATCTACATTAGCGATCATAAGTATCAAGATACTTACGACTTTAGTTTATCGGTAAATTCTACAAAATTATATATTATTTAGTACTTTGCGTATGAACTTTACAGATTTATAATAAAACAACTGGAAAGTGAAAATAGTGAAAACCGTTCAATTTGTACGTTCTAAGACTTATAGCCAATAGTGTAGATTCCTTTCTTATGTCGCTTATTATACTAATTACTTTAATTACTTTATTATTACGAATATATGATTCAAGGCTATTAGAAAGTACGTAACTCGTATCACAGCTAGACCATCGTGCACTCTATTATGTACTGATCTACAGTAAACGAATATAGTATACAAAAAACACTTTGCACGTCGCAGCCACGAGCACCTGCCAAACGGTACGATATCCTGACGACAACCTGCGACGGCTTTTCGAGCAACGGCATGCGAGACAGCATATCTCGAATCACAGACGCGACTAGGGTGAACGTGCGTACGTGGAGCGAGTTCGCGTCCTGGCAGCATCTCGCCAACGACGCTCCATACTGGTGAATTTTCGTCACTGGTCACAAACGATGTACGAAAGTCGTACGAATTCTTCCAGTCTGCTTGGTTTAATGATCACGAGACGCAGATCATGCGAGACGAGGGGGAAAAAACGCATGCAACACAACGTGACATACGCAAAACGGTCGTACGAATTACGTGTCTATCTATACGAGACCGCTTAGTATACACGAGCACCAGGAACAAGAGAACGGAGAAGAGAACAATGGTAAAAGGAGGGAAGCGATGGACTACGATTGAGATCAAATTGTGGAAGGACACGCTCGCATAGAAGGAAGAGAATCGGAGGTCGATAGCGCGGAACAGGCGAGAAAGGGGGCACTAGTCGCATTACATATATGGTAAGTTGATCTTGTACACCTTACTGTACATGTGTAACGATCCTCCAACGATTTGTGCACGATATTTGGCTAATTTTGCGAGCGAAAATTCTTTATTCGTGAATTTTCCTTAATAGGGAAGCAAGATCAGAAACACAGTCGCTTCTGTAAGCTCGAAATCTACTTGTTATTAATGAAGATACAGAAGATAGATAATAGACCAATTGATTAGCGATAAACGATCGATCGATTCACTGACAATTTATTAATACCAGAAGATAACGTGAAACTTTCGCAAAGTCACGTTGAAAGAACAAGTGTAAGGTAACTTATAGAGCTACCGATACACGTGTACAGGTCACGCGCGTATTTTTATAAAGGCGTCCTTGCGTGTGTTTCGAAAGAGAATCGAAGGAGAAGGAAAGGGAAACGAGCGACAATGCCACTGGCCCCGCAATCAGCATAATTCTGCGATTCGAGCTGTGAATAGCGTGTCGGAGATCCTTTCTAAAGCCTAAACCGTCTTGAAAATTTGCGAAGAATTAGCATGCCGCGTTAGCGTGTATCTTTTTTCCGTCCTTGCACGCACAGCATATATGTGCTTAAAACTTTCTCTCTATAAATAACAATCTGGCGTGGTGCGACGATAACAACCGCGACCGGCGAGTCGCCTGACTCTAATCGCCTTAACTAAAGGTTGTTACCACGCGTGACAAGATACGTTCATTTCTTCGTCTTCGCTTCATTTCCTCTTCTTCTTCTTCTTCTTCTTCTTCTTCTTCTTCTCGTTCGTTAAGTCAATTTTATACACGGTCACACCACGCTTACTCAAGGTGGTATTAGATACTGGTGATAGTAATTGAAAATATATCAGTTTTCACAGTTAGAAGAGATACGAATATTTTGTAAGTTAATGTTTCGAAGGAGTAGATCATAAAGTAGTTATTAAATGTAATGGTACAATACAGTTACTCTGTGTACTAAATTACGAATATTTCTATGAATTAGCAATATTCTTTATTATAATATTTTTTAAATAGATTCAGTATACTTGGTTATCCGAAATGTAGTGTAGGCAAATGTGAAAGTCCCTTTAAGTCGTAAGTTCAACAAGCGGAGGACACTTGCCTCGTCGAGTGCGAATGAACTTCTTTCAGGTCACACGAATTCAATCAAAGATACTGTTATCAACAAATTTGCCGCAGTTAATCTGTACTAATTTAAAAACATTGACCATAATTTAATGATCAAGCGTTAATTCGCCGTTTATTCTCTTGCGCGTGTATAACCATTACGTAAATATGTATAACATCAAAGTCATAGCGTAAATACGAGCAAGCTGTTACACGCTCTGCTTTATTGGTCAAGTTTTCCCCATTAACGCCTTAATACTACTCATAGTTCTTCCGTGTTCCTTTCTAAGTATTTCACCAAGGCGACAATTTAAGAGTGCCTTGGAACACTTTATACATCGCGAATTATTTCACGGTCAAAAGAATCCTTGGCCTACTGCCAGCAGTCCGACAAACGCGAACACATTCTACATACGTATTAGCATAAAGTAGTCTGTACATTGGAAATATACCTCCCTGATTCGTTCGAATTTTTCAAGTAGACTGGACGTAAACACGAGGCAAAGCGTTGCTGTGTTCAACTTAGCCGGGAGACCTGCAAGAAAGCTTGCGAAATCCGAGCCCTGTTCCCGCATATTAACCTACTTCACTTTATAGTTAAATCGGTCCGTAACGTCGAGTCGCTTTTTGCGAACAGGTGACGTCGAACAATAAATTAAAAGATCGTTACCGTTTCGCCAACGAATCAAAATAACCCAATGACCGCTATAAAAAAATTTAGTTCAAGGCTCGAAGACAAGAACGCGCGTTTCTTAAAATACTGTTAAAAATTCTAGCAACTATATTCTTCCTGTATTCGAATTTGCTCTTTAGGTACATACCTGAATACCTGTTAGGTTGTCCCAAAAGTTTCATCGACATTTTTTGTTTTATATTATTTTATCGAATTAAGTATGATTCGTTTTGTTTCAATAGAAAAATGTCGCGCATCTATTATTCCTTTATCAAACGGAAGAAACTTTTGGGACAACCTAATACGATGTAAACGCAAGCTAATACACACTTGCACCGGTTGAGGCGCGGTTGAAAAGTGGTGGCACAGGATCATACACCGTATCGGCTTTACGTTGCATTGTAGTCATGCCATACCACGCCTCGTAAGCTTTGTAAAAACTTTAAGACGTCTAGACGCGTGGGTTGACCGGATAATCTCGACTCCCTGCATCTCGACCGAATTGTTGTTCGCGCTACATTTACGTTTTAGGTGTGCATTTTTGCGAACGCGGTCAATACCTAATTTCAATATAGATATTTTGCCATAAAAATCCACTTGAAAAGCCACTTGAAAAATTACGAGTAATTAAGCGTGTACCCTGTCGTGAATTTGTTACTTATCCGACGAAAATGAATGGTACCGATAAGAACATAATTCATTGATAATGCAACTTAATTACGTCACTGATAAATATTCCGACCTTTGTCATAACGGAGACATAACTATAAACATCTGCATATACTCGAGTAAACAAAGCGCTTAAATCATAAAGATTTATAAGGATTCTAAAAACAAACTCGGATATAAGCATTAAATTTGCCTGTTTTCGTATATCTACGTACATATTTGCAGCGGAAAACACATTGCCTATCATATTTTTGTATCGCGTTTGTCACATAAACAATATTATCGAAATCAACAAATTTATCGAATTTTTTGAAGTCAGCAACGTAAGTCAGAGAAGCTTAAATAACAATCGTCATCGAGCGTCGTAGGCCTACCGTAGCGGTGACCTTTACACTGCATGGTTCGTTAAACAATTCATTATGAAGCTCTAACAGTCTTGTTTGACTACAGTTCTTGTTTCCTCTCGTTTCAGATTGCAACGTGCAGAACAGACAATACATAGAAACACACAGAATAACCGTGCGAGAGAGACAATTCATAGGCTAAGGTTTACCGAACGTATTCGAAGATCAGGAATCAAGCTACGATGGATGTTCGTTCCAAAGTTTCCCCAAGCTCTGTACCAATTTGGAGATCGTCAATACGTCTTCTTCGCGATCGTCATCTTCCTTCTCCTCCTCTTCCCCTTTCCTGGAACTTGGCTACCATCAGCCGAGGATGTCCGTCAAGATAAGTTTCTACCTTCGAGTTGACCAAATCTCGCTGGTCTCGTCCGTTCCTCTTTCTCTCTTAGTAACCCCCCGCCCCCCCCCCTCCTTTTTCGCGTACCCTTTCTTATTTTCTCTCTAACTTTTTTCTGTATAATACTCTCGTTTCTTTGAACTCGCATCAACTGTCGTACGAATTTACAATATTCTTTTAACGAGGTTTTTCTCTTTAGTTTGGAGTGAATCGAGGGGCTTTGAATAAGTAACGCAAGATATAACGAAGAGTGTAGCTTAGAAAATGACGATAAGTTCTAAGAAATTAAAAGGACGAAACTGGATGCGCGCTTAGCGGTTTTGAATGGAATATGGCAGTGACAATCGCGCGCGCGCTATCTTGAATAGTCGATACGCAACAGTTTTCTTATACCGTTTGTCGCGAAACTTCTATTCGAAATTAACGTTATTATTTTTCTGTGGAAAAGTTTCGATATCGCGCGATACGTTCCAGTCCTAACCGCTTAAAATGGGAAAGTAACTACGAACGAATAGTAATTTGCGCGAGCGCAACTCCAAAGTTGACCAGTTCTAGATCGTTGTGTTCATAGCATACGTAAGAGCGTAATTTCGAGAAAGAGAAAAAGATCAGTTGCTTCTTTTCCGATCCGGGAATAATATTTTTTCTTTATTGTCTGACCGGTGCTAGCTACTGTCTCTTTATCTCTACTCTCTTTTTTATTCGAACGATTCATGATAATAACTATAAAGAGACCAAAGTTACGCAACCTTGTTCGTATTAATCCTGTAATGCTTGTTATCGTTCGATAAATTGGTATCAGTTACCACGCGTATAGAATACTCTCGTAACGTGTCGCGCCTTCTGCACGACAAATTACCCAACGATTAGCACGTCGATACTCGTATATACTGTTTCCTTATAAAGTATCTTTAATCCCGTATACATATACGTTTTCGTGTAATTGTGTATATGTCTTTATATATCTATAGATTCTTTTTTATCTTCTTACACCCTTGTTGGAACGCTGTTGACATTCAATCGTACGTTTCACGAACATTTAAAGAATAATATCGCGAGCAAATTTTATGTTTCAAGACGAGACTGAATTACAAAAATTCTGATCTCGACAATTTTGTGATGTACGCGCCGTTACGAAAGCATAAATGCGTCCTTACAATTGGAATCGAAGCTGTTACTCGCGTATACGTGCATATATATAAAATACAGTAACAGAAAAAAAAAGGAAAGAATTCGTCTGGAGGTAATATACGACTAAAGATGTATTACTCGGTTCGTGTAGATCTATGGCATGGTTTGATATCGAGAAAAACATGTATGTTCGAAGAATCGCGTCCCGCATCAATGTTTCTTCACCTGGCTCTCAGAACGAATTCTTTTCGCGCACGTGTAACCTTACACTCGGCTACGAAATTCGATCCATATTCTTTCTTACTTTCTTACTTTCTTACTTTCTTACTTTCTTCTCTATTATTTTTCACGAAGTACAAATCAATAGACTATATTATTATTATTACCGATACTATCATTGCTATCTCTACTACTAAGCAAATATATCGTTATTGCGATCGCATGACAAGAAATATATATATATACACATCTAATGCATGCCAACGTAACACATACGCACTACGTACGACTGGTTCGTGCGTAGGAAAGAAAAACAAAACATAATTTGTAATCTTTTTGACTTTTATGCCCCGAGCGTAACACCCAGAGAAACAAGTATTCAGGAAACGAGATTTTCTTTGCAGGAACGTCATGTGGCACGATGATGACGGTACATCTTCTTCAGTTCGTGCGAAGAAACGGACTGCGGGATTCGACGATCGTGAAATCACAAGGAGCGAGACCGTCGAGTTTGTAGAATAACATTGGGTGCAATTAGAAATACTTCTGACAAACTGACAACCACTGGCTTTTTATCCAGCTTGCACGCGATGATCATCTTTTAGTCGACTTCTTCCTGGCTATCGACATCGACCTTCCCCTTGCGCAGGACTGGGGGCGGCCTTTTCGTTCTCGATATCGCCTTCCATGTGGGGCACAATGGTGTCGGAGTGTTTTATTAGACATTATATATCAGATCTTAACAATGATTATTGTTCTTCTGTTCTTTATTCTTTTCTCTTAACGTCGTCGTAATATATCCTCTTCGCCTCTTCATGTATCTGGGTCGCGCGACTCTTTGAGGTTTGATTTCGTATTAGGTCCTTAATATACACTTACAAGTTGTACCTTGTATTTTTTGATACATATATATATATATATAGAGAGAGAGAGAGAGTTTTTTTTATACTTGTTAATTCTTCCTAGAGTTTTAAACGATTGGTTGTGAACGTATAGTGTGAAACGATTCCTAAAGAGTCGGTGACTTCTTTGTGAATATTTTTCTCTTCTTTCCTTTCTTCTTTTTTTTTTTTTTTTTTTTTTTTTTTTTTTTTTTTTTTTTTTTTTTTTTTTTTTTTTTTTTTTTTAGTAACATAATTAATGATCGATCTATAGGAGGGCAACCAGAGACGATGACTGAAGACGTATCTTCCGTATATGTGATATAAAAAAGAAAATCATGGATAAGATGCCATTGTAAAAATGTATGTTTGCAGATCTACTTGTGTCCAAAGCGTTCACTGACGAATGAATTCCTTTTTGTACTTAACTGATCGGTCACAAATTCATCTTGTCTGATACGATACTCACTTTATTGACACGTTTTTTTTTTTTTTTTATTTTCTGTAAGCAGAAATTACGGCAAATAGGCCGCCAGCAAGTAGAATCCAGTAGAAAGGCAAGAACCACCTCTTTTCTATCTTGTAATAAGAAGCAGCTCTTCGTAGCTCTCGACAATCTGTGTCTTATGCGTATAAACAAAATTCACTACTTTTATTTAATCATTAATCTAGCACTTTGTTAATTCCAGTGAGACAAAGGGAAAATTAAGCGCAGACTACTTATACATTATTGTTCCTCGTTGTACCTGTAACCCCTCGACAATTAGCCCCCTCCCTTAACTCTTCTTTTTGTACTATATCTTGTACTTGATTCATTCCAGATATTGTACGCACAAACGATTGCCAATTAATAAAAATTAAGTCACGGAAGAATATATCGAACGACTGAATATAGGAAAATCGAAGAAGGTGAAGTTTTTTTCACATATACATATAATATATATAAATAATTATATGTTAAGTTTTATGCAGCTATATCAAATGGGATTAAACCAAGCAAAATACATTTACCAATACTCTACAGAGTGCAGTTAGGGCTTTTCCCGTTTTCTGTATATATATTTATCGAACGATCGCTATATTACATATGTATGAATAGCAATACAGAGATAAAGCTCGGTGAGTTCGACGAACCGTGATGATGCGCCGTGTTTAATTCGCGTTTAGTCCGATAGAGCTCGGAAGAATGTCGCGAGGATATCTGTCGCGATCAAATTGTATAGGTGTTTGCGTTTGCGTATTGCGTTCACATTTCATGAAAATTGCAACTTCTTTCATGGGAGCACTCTCGTAGCCCGAGGTAATTTAAGCTTGTATAATTTTCTTTCATAAACCGTCGGTACAAACGAATTCTGTTTCAGCGTTCGTGTACCCGATCTTCGAGTATTCCTGTGAAAGAACTCGAAGAAGCGTCCTTCGTCTACGTAAATAAGCTTTTATTGCATAAATTCTTACCATAGTTCAAACTCCAAGTTGAGTTTTTAACTATGCTAAAAAGTTAATATTACGAAAAAGTATCCATAGACAAATGGAAAGCTCGTGTTAATGCATTCGACCCACTAGATATATATATATATATAAACCAGAGTTATCCTAGCAACATTACATTATAGTATAATTAATTTATGTGAAATATCGCGCATACGGTTGTCCGTTTTTGATGAAAAGTGTATAGAACTGGTTAAAGATCGTTCTACCTACCGCACCGCCTCGAAATTAGTTATATATACGTACGTTATAAGGGAAATGATTAAGAAATGCATGTGAAACACATACGCTGTAATATATAGAAAAAATGTACAATTTCCTCTTGAGAGCCGCAAGACTGATAACTTAACACGGATACACAGAGACTGTACATATAATAATTGTTGCAAGACACAGGTTTGAGTTTCGATACAATTTGCCTTGCAGATATGCGATGCTCTTCTTGCAATCTATATATATATATATATACATACATATATATACATAGATCCTATCTATACAAGCTGTTTGTTTTTCATGAATAACGCGCAAACCGGTTGGACGGTAATTTTTTCGCTCGTGAAAATTGGCTCAAGCTTTTATATATATTATCCTTTTGCGTAGCAAACATACGAACACGATATAGCGTGCAGCGTATCATTATATATGTAATTATTTCCAAACGCTATATCACGTTATATTTTTGTTTCGTTTCGTTTAGGTAGGATATATGTTCCTCTTTTAATTTATTTTATTAATTTTTGGCATTCGTAAATCGAGATTAGATTTTTATCGCGTATCGTTATCGTTATGGTTATCGATTATTCGTCAATATTACTTTTATTATAAACGATCGATGCTGCGACTGCTATAAATTGACTATATGAAAAAATGGACATACTAGATTTTTTATTGTATAGCATAAGATGCTTTATATAAACATATATATCAGATACTGAATTGTAAATATGCTATCGCGTTATTATATATATGAATACACGATATTTAGAAATAAAATATTTTTAAGCCGGCATCGCTGCGTACCGTGAAATTTATTATTTGTATATTTCAGCTGAAAGAGAAATGTAATAGTAATTATATCGTCGAAACGGAAGGTACTATAAGCTAAATAGATAGCCGTGAAAAATTGTTATTTAATGATTTGTATTGGATTAAAATATACCGTAAAATTTACTATTGCTTCTTATTATTTTTCCCAATACTGATGTTTAGGAGCATAATGGATACAAAAATAGAAGCAAAAATAAATTTTTTCGTATAAATCGGACGATACGGCTTCTTTGGTTGACTATTTAAAATTGTTCACGAACAAAGCTGTTGATGATTAAAGATGAATTTCTCCGCATAATCACGATGTTTTATCGTCATTGTTTTATTTATGTCCATTCCCAGCTGCTAGTTATATATTGTCGGTAGAAGCGTGCGAAAAAATATCGCTTAAGATCGGATCGAGTTGTCAAAAATATTTTGTAGTTTTATATTGTCCGGATTCCCGAGAATTTTGAGATTCTCGAGAAAGTCGGGTCCTCGACAATTTTAAAATTATATAGGCGAGAATACGCGGCAAAAATAACAATGAAACGTGCGTTAGTTATAACATTTTATCGTAAAATATAATTCGCTATATAATTTTATAATTCTCGAGAATACCGACAATCTGAAATTACGAGATACGTTTCCAATATTTTCGGGTTTTCGCACAGTTCCAATCATTAATCATTTACTAATAAAATTATCATCTTTCATACCTACAAAAATATATTAAATTCTACTATAGGAATTAGGTTTCGAAGAAAACAACTATCTTTTTATTTAAGAAAATAGCAGATCTATAAAATAAACGATTTGTGAATCCAAACGTCGAATTTTCTTCGATTAGCAAATTAAGTATTATCTAATGTATTTTCGGCCAGTCACGGGGAGACGCGATCGCGAGGAGCCGCGTCAACGGGAGTCGTAAATTCCCGTTACGATTGTAGCAATCGACACCACGAACAGGTCGATCCCCTTATTTCTTGTGGGATAACAGGGGTAGTTATTGTGGAATAAAACTGTAGTCTACAGTTTTATAAATATATATTTTACAACCACTTATACACACAAACCGTACGTCGATTAGTTAGATAGATATGACAATGCTTGATAGAAATGAACTCGATAGTTGATTCGAGTACTGCACTAAGGGTGAACGAATAGTTAAGACGACTGCCCGATGGTTGTAAGAACAGCGAAGACAAGTCTCGTATTCCTAAGGAGGAAAGCTCGCGATGGGTGTGTCTACTACACGGGACTATCGGATTTGTTCGTGACCATTTTGGTTAGGAAAGTGAGGCAGTAGACGTTGCTTGGGATTGGATATTAAGAAGATTGGTGGACTAGGAAGGGTCATATACGCCCTCGATAGGAAATTGCTAGTGGGAAGCCTCGTACGTGAGAAAAACTAACTTTCTCCTGTCCTCTCGGGTTAAACAATGACCTTTAGAAAACGCATTACCGAAAAGAGGTTTGTTCGGTCTGAAGGACTTTAGCTAAAATTCCTGCGATTTATGATATCAACAGTCAAAGAAGAAATTTCAAAGTTCAGAAACAGATACTATATAAGAGTTAACAATCGCCAAAACCCATTAGTTACCCAATTACTAGATAAGACGGATCAGATCCGCAGACTAAAAAGGCAATACCCGCTAGATCGAAGCATCAGATTCAACTAGAATCAAACTCACTATAAACATTTATCCAAGCTACAGAACCAGGATCAGACAATTTACTGAAAATTCTGTAAAAGAATTGTTTGTAAATAATCCACTAAATAAAATAAAAAAAAAAAAATTTTGGGTCAGTCCTTAAGACTATTGAGGGTACGCAGTAGGAATGCGTAGACATCTGGAGACGCTCCAGAGCGGCCTGGTCTAGGTAGAGAATCGGTCGACGTAGCACCCCGTTTACCCAGTTTGTGAACTTTTTAATATGTATTCTAAAAGGATCATAGATCGTCCGCTCGTCCCACTACCAACTATGATAAAGATGTGGAGGGGCATACAAAAACGACGGACAAAGGAAGACCCGAAGCAGTCATCGAATGGAGACAAGTGTAGAAGTCGAAGAGTACGAAGTAGAATAAGATTGTGCGCAAAGTACGACGATGCGATCATCAACGCGAACATTCATAATATTTTTCTCAGTTCTTTCGTGTGGTTCGATATCCTGTAATGCACAGTACGAAGGTAAAAAGATGATTTCTCTCAGGCAGCAAAACGAAAGATTAATAAGATTAGATCGATAAAAATAACAGGATATAACAAAAATAGCTTATTACACAGCGTTTCACGAAAATATTCAAACATTTACCACAGAAAACTTTTATGAACGTATTATGCGAGACCAATCCGAAAGATATAAGAGAAGTATATAAAGAAGATATTCTCGTAAGTAAATGTTTATTCAAACATTTTAAACATAATTGCGATAAAGATGATTTCGTTAAATAATGTGCAAACTATGCAGTAACCTGTATAAAGTTTAATATAAAACATGCGATAAATATTCTATAATTTCTATATGCATTCTCAGGTTCATTTCAATTTTTACCAATATAATCATTACAGTTCCAATGAAATAATAAATCTTTGTGACATGTTTCTATATATATTTTCGTGAAGCACTGTATACTATTTCTATATTTCGCGCTTCGGTGGTATTTATGATACAACGTTTGAACGTAAAACTTTTAAGAAATGTTTAAACCGACTTATTCTTACCTTTTTGTTGTAAGTGGAAGCTTAAACATCATTGACACAATGCTAGAACAGTCGTATAATTCAGAAAATTTTTACGACGATAAAGAGTCTCGAATATTAATTAAAAGCGGAAGAAGGTTCTGTCAGGTCACAAGTATGAATACACTTGTACATTTATTTGAGAAACTGTTTTAATTACGTATAATTACGAATACAGATTATCAGAAAGTAAGAAGAATATGGAACAACATTTTTACGTAGCTCAGTCCTTGAAAAAATCAAATGTGATTACTTTTAACTAACTTAGCAAAATATGGAAGACTTTATCCTATATTTTCCACTTATTTTTTCATAAGGGAACATCTCATGCTCGCTTGTACATTCTTGTTCGACCGAGCCCTATAGGTAAATACAGATAATGTTGTATATGTAGATAACGAAAACAAAACCGAAATCAAGTTCTCGAGTATAACAGATCGAGGATCAGTCGTTGCTATAGGAGCCAAGGCCAAAGCAAGTAGGTGTTCTCCCTTAAAATTTTTTCAGTCTTATTAAGGAATTAAATTTCTCATTTTCAAGAAACTCAGTTTCCTCGACTCTTTTAAAACTCATATGTTTGTAGTGTGTGAAAAATATGCCAAATTCGCGACTCAGAGCGTAGGTGTGCCAGATATCGTCGGTGGTACAAATGCTGAACCAAAGGAATTCCCGCACATGGCTGCGATTGGATACGATACCGACGATGGTATCGCTTGGCAATGCGGTGGCACGCTAATTTCGGAAAGATTCGTTCTAACCGCTGCACATTGTACCTACAGTGCCAATGGGTAGGAATTTCAAATTGTACTCGAGTCATCCAAGCTTCGACACCTTAACATTCAATCTTGAACTTTCGCATGGAATAATCAAACTTGTTGTATCTCATGAGATACGGTTATTCTTTAATATAGTAACGGGAGAATGACGGTATATCGTGTACTTTAGACCCAACAAGAAAAAGTATTAAAAACGGGGGGATATCGCGAATATCATTACGATAGAGTTATTTACGGTAAAATAAGTCAGCGAGAAGATAATATATAAGGACTAATAGAATAAACAACAAAATAACTCCCAGGAATAAATTAATATGCGCATGCCATTTCATTATTAAGATGTAAATCTTTACAGGGGTAGAGCACGCTGGGTACGATTAGGTGACTTAATTCTCGACAGAACGGACGATGACGCGAGACCGCAAAATTACCTTATTATTGAACGAATAAAATATAATAAGTACCAGAGCCGATTCGCATATCATGATATCGCGTTACTAAAATTAGAAAAAAAAGTGGAATTTAACGCGTGGATAAGACCATGTTGCTTACAGTACTCTTTGCCAGATATTGGTACCAATGGCAAAGCAATTGCAACCGGATGGGGAAGAACCGATTATCGTAAGTACGATAAATCGAACAATTTTTATTTACTTCAACTCTTTAACAGTGAAATTTAAGAAAGCCTCCATTCTGAATTCTTAGCCGTTTTATTACACCGTTAAAGGGTTAATAAAATAACGTTCGATCTTTAATTTCAATCTTTAATTCTTTCTTAGTTGGCGAACCATCAAAAGATTTATTGAAAGTTACCATAAATTTGATAGCTCATCCGGTATGCAACAGATCATTCGCGCACGAAAGTAAATTCCCACGCGGTATTGTGGATGAGTGGCAAATTTGTGCCGGTGATGTCGGAAAAGACACCTGTCAGGTAAAGATATAATAAAATTCTATTCTATATATTTGAACGTATTTAAATTTTTCATAAATGCATAAACATTCGCAATCTATGTTTTACAACGAATACATTATACCATATCCTTAATACTAATTAATGACTATCTACGTATATTGCTTAAATCTAAGCTTGTTAACTTAGCCTATAATAAACTATTATACTACTATGCCTTCTAACCCAATTAAATCTTTAAAATTTAATATTAACAGAACAAATTAACCACTAATTAATACTAATCAGTCTCTTCTTCGTCCTCTCCTTTTTCTCTTTTATATTCTAACAGCTCCATCCATTTTTCTCCCTCTTCTTCTTCTCCTAGAAACCTACTAACGTGAGCAACGATATCGGTTACATCGGCAGCATCGGTTGATCGGTGACATCGGCAACATCAGTTGGTCGATAACATTCTCTTTCTTCCGCTTTTTTTCAAACCGCATTACCTACAATTTCTATCCTCCTTGCTCATTCGATATTTGCCTTCTTTCATTTCATTACCTAATCTAAACTTGGCCAGCCTCCTCATCCTTTTTTCGCTCCACCCTTGTACCAAGTACTTTGGAACCTCTTCTCCTTTTATCCATCTATACTATTTATTGTATCTTAATTTCTCTATCCTTTGCCATCTCTTTCTTTTCTAGACTTCTCTATTCGCCCTTTCTAGTTCCTCGTAATATCCTGTCTTCTCTTCGTCATCTACTGTGGCTCTACATCTCTTGTTAACATACAATAAATCCTCTCGTTTCCTTTTTCATCCTCCCCTTATTTTGGCCCCAACAACTTTTCCCCTACTTTCTTTCTGACATTCTTTTGGAAGCTCCCCACCTTCTTCCTATCTTTGCTTAATTTGCACTCCACGCTGCCTTACCTGCTCGTGTCCTCGTCAGATCCGTCAGGAGCTCTTTAATCACACACCTCGGCGTCCGTCAGTCCACCCCCAACGTTCATCGGAAGAATCTTTTATGCGTCCTTTCAATCTCTCTTTTCTCTTAATTCGATGATTTACTTTAATTTCCACTTGTGTAATAATAAATTGCTATTTTTCGATTAACGATATATCGGTGTAAAAGGCTTAATTATTACACTATATATTCCTATTGGTAAGCACTGCACGGAATATATCGTTAATAAACGCTGATCATTTATATTCAATAATTACAAAGATGCGAATACTTCCGTGACTTACTGTACGTCTATTTTACTTTATATTCTTCATAAAAATATTTATTCTATGTATAGGGTGACAGTGGGGGCCCTCTCGTCATCGTAAACAATGATCACGTTGACATGTACAGCGTAATCGGTGTAACAAGCTTTGGAAAATTTTGTGGTTTCTCTGATCCCGGTGTATATACTCGCGTTTATCATTATATTTCGTGGATAGAGAACAAAGTTTGGCCAGACTCTTGAAACAGAAGTACAATAAATATAATAATACTTTTACGTTAAATCGTATCTGTATATTTTACTCAATTATTTCATGATTTATCCTTTACGTTCTTTTTATTGAAGAAAATGGCAGATCTATGAAATAAACAATTTGTGAATCCAAACGTCGAATTTTCTTCGATTAGCAGATTAAGTATTATCTAACTTATATTAAATATAATAATTATTGATAAAAGAATAATCCTTTATTAATATTACATTATATACAGCATTTTAGATATAGATTGGATTGGATTAACATCTTTTAATATTACTGCACTGAACACATTTGCGCTTTTTGTATATGTATATTTTCTATATTATTCGTAGTGTAAATCAGATATCAGTAATGCATTGTTTCAAATGTGTCGATGCTATTGTAACGTCAATTCACATCACAGACCAAGTCACACACTGCGAGCCGGTGGCGCCCGGATGTTTACACATCCTTGGCGCATACCTTCAATAGTCCCAAGTATCTTCGGGGGATCTTGGAATTTTCATAACGAAAGTCCTTCGGAACAAGCGAGTATCTCTTGTCGAAGGTCTCCTTTCATTTTTATCACCTACTACTGTTTAATACGGAAAAGTTGGTTTTCCTCGCGTCTGGTATGTTCCGTTAGCAACTTCCTCACGAGGGCGGCTAAATCCCTTCCCCTGTCCACCAACCTTCTTATTACCCAATCGAAAACTATGTCCGCTGCCCTCGCTTCCCTAACCAAAATTGTCATCAACAAATCCGATAGTTCCATGTCCTTAGACACACTCACCCCTAGCTTTCCTCAGAGACAGTATCTTTAGGAAAACTCGCTCATTCTGTACTCTTAGAATAGTCAACGCGTCTTTAACTGTCTCTACCCTCGTAACAGTCGCGTACTTAAATTACCAGAGTAACTAAGTTTTACATAGCGTGGTTGGAGCGAGTTGCGATATACGTGTGTTAATTCAGTGTATATTCCCTTGACTGCTGGAGTTATAATAAAAACTGATTAACACGAAGTTGATTGTTGTGTTACGACTCAACTACATTTTATTTTATCACCCAACCCTAAAGTTTACGCGACAGTATCGTCCGCAAAAACGATTAAAACTGGACATAACACGCGCAATCACAGTTTTCTCCAGAGAAGTTGCCGCGCGAGTTAAAAATGAAGAATGAATATCGCATTAGCGACGTACGACGCGTATATTACGTCCCGCTCAAAATGATTTATTTTAATTACAAAGTTATGAATGAACCGGGCTACGATATCTACAATCGTATTCTACCGATCGTTCTTCCCAGTCATCATAAATACATACATCTGCATCTGATAGAATATCACGACACGATTAAACTAATTTTCAAAAGCCGATACGCAATAATAAAACCGGCGTTTGCGCTTGTCGAACAATATAGAACTATTTCGTTACTTCGCACGCTCCTCAGATATCCGAATTTTTAAACTGTAAGTTAGATCAACAAGGATCTTCTAAATTGATAGCAAGACTCCAGATATTAACAGAACCAATATTTCAGTAGCAAATATATGTAAATAGACAATTTTTAATAGACAATTCAACACTCCGACGATTCCACAAAGTAGAAGCGAGTAGAATTTTGTAAAATTCACATGCCGTTACCATTTATAAATCCTGCAATGGGTTCGGATATTTTTCTACAAACTGAAAATATTCCTAGTACCGTTGATCATCTTACATTAAAATGAAATTGATCGAATACGAATATTTTAGTTTACCTCGTGTTACGCCAGGAGGTTTATTATAGACCGTATTCCTAACCGTCGCTCGCGACACTACATTATCGCAGACAGATCGTCTTACATGCCCGCCGAAAAATATACAAAGTAGCAAGGGCATGTCACGTAAAATAATAAAAAAAGGAAGGGGAAAAAAATGGAAGACGAAAAATAAAAGATAAAAAGAAAAAAATAAAGAAATGAAAAGACAGAATTTATTTCTTCACACTTGGTTTACGCTTGAGTTCCGAACTCTAGGAGCGACCTTTTTAGTCTGAAGTCTTACAATTTTACTTTTGAACTCATCTGTTTCTTTTCTTTGTCATCTCTCAATATCCCCACTATCCACGCGTTTGTCAGGCGTTCTCGAATATTCGGCGAAAGGACCGTTGAGATATCGAGGGTTCATTAGGCACCTTCGCCGACATACATTGTCGCCGAGTGCCGTCACATATTTATTTCTATCAGACCATCGGTTCCGAAGCGCGACCTCTGATGTAGATCGAGATGTAGTTGATGTTACAAGCGCATAGTTGTCACCAAGCAGCGAGTTCTGGAAACGTCGATTTTGGCCCGTTATTCTTTTTCACACAAACAATCGATATACATGATCATGGCCTGATCGGTGGCGTAACTCGAGAATAGTAGGGGTTGTCTCCCATAAAAGACAAAGAACAGATGGAAGGGCAATGAGTCTCATCTCAGAAGTCTTACGGCACATATCGAGAAGTCTGACAAACATAATCATAGTCTAACGAATTCATCGCGAGATATTGTAAAATCGACCGCATTTCTGTAACACATTCACTGTATTCATCTCAAAATAATTCGTGACATTTTCATTGTAATATTTATAGTTTTTAAATATATTAGTTTCTATTAACCTGTTAATTCAGTGTTAAATTCATTGAACCAACTCTGTTATCTTAACCGAAACAAGGGAACGACTAATTCGCAGCGTCGATTATCCGAATCGTAGCGAGAATTTACGCCTCTCGCTGACGCGCTTTCCTCGCGATCGCGTCCCTCCGCGAACGGTCGTAACACCACGTTTAACCAGTTTGTGAACTTTTTAGTATGTATTCGAGAAGGATCGTGGATCGCCTGCTCGTCACACTATCAACTATGATAAAGATGTGGAGGGGCATATAAGAACGACGGACGAAGGAAGACCCGAAGCAGTCATCGAATGGAAACAAGTGTAGAAGTCGAAGAGTACGAAGTAGAATAAGATTGTGCGCAAAGTACGACGATGCGATCATCAACGCGAACATTCATAATATTTTTCTCAGTTCTTTCGTGTGGTTCGATATCCTGTAATGCACAGTACGAAGGTAAAAAGATGATTTCTCTCAGGCAGCAAAACGAAAGATTAATAAGATTAGATCGATAAAAATAACAGGATATAACAAAAATAGCTTACTACACAGCGTTTCACGAAAATATTCAAACATTTACCACAGAAAACTTTTATGAACGTATTATGAGAGACCAATCCGAAAGATATAAGAGAAGTATATAAAGAAGATATTCTCGTAAGTAAATGTTTATTCAAACATTTTAAACATAATTGCGATAAAGATGATTTCGTTAAATAATGTGCAAACTATGCAGTAACCTGTATAAAGATTAATATAAAACATGCGATAAATATTCTATAATTTCTATATGCATTCTCAAGTTCATTTCAATTTTTACCAATATAATCATTACAGTTCTAATGAAATAATAAATCTTCGTGATATGTTTCTATATATATTTTCGTGAACCACTGTATACTATTTCTATATTTGGCGCTTCGGTGATATTTATGATACAACGTTTGAACGTAAAAATTTTAAGAAATGTTTAAACCGACTTATTCTTACCTTTTTTGTTGTAAGTGGAAGATTAAACATCATTGACACAATGCTAGAACAGTCGTATAATTCAGAAAATTTTTACGACGATAAAGAGTCTCGAATATTAATTAAAAGCGGAAGAAGGTTCTGTCAGGTCACGAGTATGAATACACTTGTACATTTATTTGAGAAACTGTTTTAATTGCGTATAATTTCGAATAAGGATTATGGGAAAGTAAGAAGAATATGGAATAACATTTTTACGTAGCTCAGTCCTTGAAAAAATCAAATGTGATTACTTTTAATTAACTTAGCAAAATATGGAAGACTTTATTCTATATTTTCCACTTATTTTGTCATAAGGAAACATCTCATGCTCGCTTGTACATTCTTGTTCGACCGAACCCTATAGGTAAATGCAGATAATGTTGTATATGTAGATACCGAAAACAAAACCGAAATCAAGATCCCGAGTATAACAGATCGAGGATCAGTCGTTGCTATAGGAGCCAAGGCCAAAGCAAGTAGGTGTTCTCCCTTAAAAGTTTTTCAGTCTTATTAAGGAATTAAATTTCTCATTTTCAAGAAACACAGTTTCCTCGACTCTTTTAAAACTCATATGTTTGTAGTGTGTGAAAAATATAGCGAAATCAGGAATTACAGCAAGCCTGAGCAATTTATTATCGGTGGTATAAGTGCTAAACCAAAGGAATTCCCGTATATGGCTGCGATTGGATACGATACCGACGATGGTATCGATTGGCAATGCGGTGGCACGCTAATTTCGGAAAGATTCGTTCTAACCGCTGCACATTGTACCTACAGTGCCAATGGGTAGGAATTTCAAATTGTACTCGAGTCATCCAAGCTTCCACACCTTAAAATTTAATCGTGAACTCTCGCATGGAATAATCAAACTTGTTGTATCTCTTGAGATACGGTTAGTCTTTAATATAGTAACGGAAGAATGACGGTATATCATGTACTTTAAAACCAACAAGAAAAAGTATTAAAAACGACAGAATAATGCGAATATCATTACGATAGAGTTATTTACGGTAGAATAAGTCAGCGAGAGGATAATATATAAGGACTAATAGAATAAACAAAATAACTTCCAGGAATAAATTAATATGCGCATTCCATTTAATTATTAAGATGTAAATCTTTATAGGGGTAGAGCACACTGGGTACGATTAGGTGACTTAATTCTCGACAGAATGGATGATGACGCGAGACCGCAAAATTACCTTATTATTGAACGGATAAGTTACAATGAGTACCAGAGACGATACGCATATCATGATATAGCGTTACTAAAATTAGAAAAAGACGTGGAATTTAACGCGTGGATAAGACCATGTTGCTTACAGTACTCTTTGCCGGATATTGGTACCAATGGCAAAGCACTTGCAACCGGATGGGGAAGAACCGATTATCGTAAGTACGATAAATCGAACAATTTTTATTTCCTTCAACGCTTTAACAGTGAAATTTAAGAAAGCCTCCATTCTGAATTCTTAGCCGTTTTATTACACCGTTAAAGGGTTAATAAAATAACGTTCGATCTTTAATTTCAATCTTTAATTCTTTCCTAGTTGACGAACCATCAATAAAATTACTGAAAGTTATCCTTGATTTGATACCTGAATCGGAATGCAACAGATCATACGCGCACGAAAGTAAATTCCCACTCGGTATTGTGGATGAGTGGCAAATTTGTGCCGGTAGTGACGGAAAAGACACCTGTCAGGTAAACATATAATAAAATTATATTTCAGAAATTTATATCTAGACCGCGGATGTTCATACAAATTCAAATTTTTATTTTTATCGTTAACGAAGTAAAAGTTAAATAGAATCTTAGGCAGATTCTTTCGTGTTTTAAAAATATTTATATTTTCGATATTTCCTATCTTCTTGCATATTACGTATCGCCTGATATTCTATTCTATATATTTGAACGTATTTAAATTTTTCATAAATGCATAAACATTCGCAATCTATGTTTTACAACGAATACATTATACCATATCCTTAATACTAATTAATGACTATCTACGTATATTGCTTAAATCTAAGCTTGTTAACTTAGCCTATAATAAACTATTATCCTACTATGCCTTCTAACCCAATTAAATCTTTAAAATTTAATATTAACAGAACAAATTAACTACCAATTAATACTAATAAGTCTCTTCTTCGTCCTCTCGTTCCGCTTCTTTTTCTCTCTTATATTCTAACAGCTCCATCCAGTTTTCTCCCTCTTCTTCTCCTAGAAACTTACTAACGTGAGCAACGATATCGGTAACATCGGCAGCATCAGTTGGTCGATAACATTCTCTTTCTTCCGTTTTCTTTCAAACCGCACTACCTACAATTTCTATCCTCCTTGCTCATTCGATATTTGCCTTCTTTCATTTCATTACCTAATTTAAACTTGGCCAGCCTTCTCATCCTCTTTTCGCTCCACCCTTGTACCAAGTACTTTGGAACCTCTTCTCCTTTTATCCATCTATACTATTTATTGTATCTTAATTTCTCTATCCTTTGCCATCTCTTTCTTTTTTAGACTTCTCTATTCGCCCTTTCTTGTTCCTCGTAATGTTTTGTCTTCTCTTCGTCATTTACTGTGGCTCTACATCTCTTGTTAACATACAATAAATCCTCTCGTTTCCTTTTACATCCGCCCTTTATTTTGCCCCCAACAACTTTTCCTCTACTTTCTTTCTGACATTCTTTTTGAAGCTCCCCACCTTCTTCCTATCTTTGCTTAATTTACACTCCACGCTGCCTTCCCTGCTCGTGTCCTCGTCAGATCCGTCAGGAGCTCTTTAATCACACACCTCGGCGTCCGTCAGTCCACCCCCAACGTTCATCGGAAGAATCTTTTATGCATCCTTTCAATCTCTCTTTTCTCTTAATTCGATAATTTACTTTAATTTCCACTTGTGTAATAATAAATTGCTATTTTTCGATAAACGATATATCGGTGTAAAAGGCTTAATTATTACACTATATATTCCTATTGGTAAGCACTGCACGGAATATATCGTTAATAAACGCTGATCATTTATATTCAATAATTACAAAGATGCGAATACTTCCGTGACTTACTGTACGTCTATTCTACTTTATATGCTTCATAAAAATATTTATTTTATGTATAGGGTGACAGTGGGGGCCCTCTCGTCATCTTGAACACAGATTACGTTGGCATGCACAGCGTAATCGGTGTAACAAGCTTTGGAAAATTTTGTGGTTTCTCTGATCCCGGTGTATATACTCGCGTTTATCATTATATTTCGTGGATAGAGAACAAAGTTTGGCCAGACTCGTGAAACAGAAGTACAATAAATATAATAATACTTTTACGTTAAATCGTATCTGTATATTTTACTCAATTATTTCATGATTTATCCTTTACGTTCTTTTTATTGAAGAAAATGGCAGATCTATGAAATAAACAATTTGTGAACCCAAACGTCGAATTTTCTTCGATTAGCAGATTAAGTATTATCAAACGTATATTAAATATAATAATTAATGATAAAAGAATAATCCTTTATTAATATTACATTATATACAGCATTTTAGATATAGATTGGATTGGATTAACATCTTTTAATATTATTGCATTGAACACATTTGCGCTTTTTGTATATGTATATTTTCTATATTATTCGTAGTGTAAATCAGATATCAGTAATGCATTGTTTCAAATGTGTCGATGCTATTGTAACGTCAATTCACATCACAGACCAAGTCACACACTGCGAGCCGGTGGCGCCCGGATGTTTACACATCCTTGGCGCATACCTTCAATAGTCCCAAGTATCTTCGGGGGATCTTGGAATTTTCATAACGAAAGTCCTTCGGAACAAGCGAGTATCTCTTGTCGAAGGTCTCCTTTCATTTTTATCACCTACTACTGTTTAATACGGAAAAGTTGGTTTTCCTCGCGTCTGGTATGTTCCGTTAGCAACTTTCTCACGAGGGCGGCTAAATCCCTGTCCCTGTCCACCAACCTTCTTATTACCCAATCGAAAACTATGTCCGCTGCCCTCGCTTCCCTAACCAAAATTGTCAACAACAAATCCGATAGTTCCATGTCCTTAGACACACTCACCCCTAGCTTTCCTCAGAGACAGTATCTTTAGGAAAACTCGCTCATTCTGTACTCTTAGAATAGTCAACGCGTCTTTAACTGTCTCTACCCTCGTAACAGTCGCGTACTTAAATTACCAGAGTAACTAAGTTTTACATAGCGTGGTTGGAGCGAGTTGCGATATACGTGTGTTAATTCAGTGTATATTCCCTTGACTGCTGGAGTTATAATAAAAACTGATTAAAACGAAGTTGATTGTTGTGTTACGACTCAACTACATTTTATTTTATCACCCAACCCTAAAGTTTACGCGACAGTATCGTCTACAAAAACGATTAAAACTGGACATAACAGGCGCAATCACAGTTTTCTCCAGAGAAGTTGCCGCGCGAGTTAAAAATGAAGAATGAATATCGCATTAGCGACGTACGACGCGTATATTACGTCCCGCTCAAAATGATTTATTTTAATTACAAAGTTATGAATGAACCGGGCTACGATATCTACAATCGTATTCTACCGATCGTTCTTCCCAGTCATCATAAATACATACATCTACATCTGATAGAATATCACGACACGATTAAATTAATTTTCAAAAGCCGATACGCAATAATAAAACCGGCGTTTGCGCTTGTCGAACAATATAGAACTACAACAAGGATCTTTTAAATTGATAGCAAGCCTCCAGATATTAACAGAACCAATATTTCAGTAGCAAATATATGTAAATAGACAATTTTTAATAGACAATTCAACACTCCGACGATTCCACAAAGTAGAAGCGAGTAGAATTTTGTAAAATTCACATGCCGTTACCATTTATAAATCCTGCAATGGGTTCGGATATTTTTTTCCACAAACTGAAAATATTCCTAGCACCGCTGATCATCTTACATTAAAACGAAATTGATGGAATACGAATATTTTAGTTTACCTCGTTTAACCAGTTTGTGAACTTTTCAATATGTATTCGAGAAGGATCGTGGATCGTCCGCTCGTCCCACTACCAACTATGATAGAGTTATGGAGGGGCAAACAAAAACGACGGACAAAGGAAAACCCGAAGCAGTCATCGAATGGAGACAAGTGTAGAAGTCGTAGGCTACGTAATAGAATAAGATTGTGCGCAAAGTACGACGATGCGATTATCAACGCGAACATTGATAATATTTTTCTCAGTTCTTTCGTGTGGTTCGATATCCTGTAATGCACAGTACGAAGGTAAAAAGATGATTTCTCTCAGGCAGCAAAACGAAAGGTTAATAAGAATAGATCGATAAAAATAACAGGATATAACAATAAAAGCTTATTACACAACGTTTCACGAAAATATTCAAACATTTACCACAGAAAACTTTTATGAACGTATTATGCGAGACCAATCTGAAAAATATAAGAAAAGTATATAAAGAAGATATTCTCGTAAGTAAATGTTTATTCAAACATTTTAAACATAATTGCGATAAAGATGATTTCGTTAAATAATGTGCAAATTATGCTGTAACCTGTATAAAGTTTAATATAAAACACGCGGAAGCAGTTCTAATGAAATAATAAATATTCATGACATGTTTCTATATATATTTTCGTGAACCACTGTATACTATTTCTATATTTCGCGCTTCGGTGGTATTTATGATATAACGTTTGAACGTAAAACTTTTAAGAAATGTTTAAACCGACTTATTCTTATCTTTTTGTTGCGACCGGAAGCTTAAACATCATTGACACAATGCTAGAACAGTCGTATAATTCAGAAAATTTTTACGACGATAAAGAGTCTCGAATATTAATTAAAAGCGGAAGAAGGTTCTGTCAGGTCACGAGTATAAATACACTTGTACATTTATTTGAGAAACTGTTTTAATTGCGTATAATTTCGAATAAGGATTATGAGAAAGTAAGAAGAATATGGAATAACATTTTTACGTAGCTTAGTTCTTGAAAAAATCAAGTTTGATTATTTTCAATTAACTTAGCAACATATGGAAAACTTTATTCTATATTTTCCTCTTATTTTTTCATAAGGAAACATCTCATGCTCGCTTGTACATTGTTGTTCGATCGGGCCCTGTAGGTAAATACAGATAATGTTGTATATGTAGATAAAGTCATTAAATTTTCTCGGACAGGATGTTTTCGTCTTTCTTATCTAACATTCATAATTATTTTCAGGCGATTCATGCACTATCGATGGTTCTCCAGGTATTTGTATAGCCCTCTCTCCAGAGAATTGCCCATCGGTTTATCAAGAATTATTGAAAGGGAGACCTCCATCTAGTTTATGCGGGTACAAAAATTTTGATCCGATCGTGTGTTGTCCAAAAAACACACCTACGACTACTACTCCAAATACAATCACAAGCACAACCGAAAACAAAATCTCGACTACGACAGATCGAGGATCAGTCGTTGCTATAGGAGCCAAGGCCAAAGCAAGTAGGTCTTCTCCCCTAAAATTTGTTCAGTTTTATTAAGGAATTAAATTTCTCATTTTCAAGAAACTCAGTTTCCTCGACTCTTTTAAAACTCATGTGTTTGTAGTGTGTGAAAAATATGCCAAATCCGTGTATCAGCTCGTACCTTCGCCAACTTTAACAATTGACGCACCACTAATCAACATCTCCGTATGCGCGATTAAAACTCGTAAGCTGATCGTCGGTGGTACAAAGGCCGAACCAAAGGAATTCCCGCATATGGCTGCGGTTGGATACGATACCGACGATGGTATCGTTTGGCAATGCGGAGGCACGCTAATTTCGGAAAGATTCGTTCTAACCGCTGCACATTGTACCTACAGTATCAATGGGTAGGAATTTCAAATTGTATTCGAGTTATCCAAGCTTCGACACCTTAACATTCAATCTTGAACTTTCGCATGGAATAATCAAACTTGTTGTATCTCATGAGATACGGTTATTCTTTAATATAGTAACGGGAGAATGACGGTATATCGTGTACTTTAGACCCAACAAGAAAAAGTATTAAAAACGAGGGGATATCGCGAATATCATTACGATAGAGTTATTTACGGTAAAATAAGTCAGCGAGAAGATAATATATAAGGACTAATAGAGTAAACAACAAAATAACTCCCAGGAATAAATTAATATGCGCATGCCATTTAATTATTAAGATGTTATTCTTTTTAGGGGTAGAGCACGCTGGGTACGATTAGGTGACTTAAATCTCCAGAGAACGGACGATGACGCGAGACCGCAAAATTACCTTATTATTGAACGGATAAAATATAATAAGTACCAGAGCCGATTCGCATATCATGATATCGCGTTACTAAAATTAGAAAAAGACGTGGAATTTAACGCGTGGATAAGACCCTGTTGCTTACCATACTCTTTGCCAGATATTGGTACCGATGGTAAAGCAACTGCAACCGGATGGGGAAGAATTGATTATTGTAAGTACGATAGATCAAGCAATCTTTATTTACTTCAATTCTTTAACAGTGTGATTTAAGGAAGCCTCCATTCTGAATTCTTAGCCGTTTTATTACACCGTTAAAAGGTTAATAAAATAACGTAATCTTTAATTTCAATCTTTAATTCTTTCCTAGTTGACGACCCATCAAAAGATTTATTGAAAGTTACCATAAATTTGATATCTCATCCGGTATGCAACAGATCATTCGCGCACGAAAGTAAATTCCCACGCGGTACTGTGGATGAGTGGCAAATTTGTGCCGGTGAAATCGGAAAAGACACCTGTCAGGTAAACATATAATAAAATTATATTTCAGAAATTTATATCTAGACCGCGGATATTTATACAAATTCAAATTTTTATTTTTATCGTTAACGAAGTAAAATTTAAATATAACCTTAGATAGATTCTTTCGTCCTTTAAAAATATTTATATTTTCGATATTTATATTCTTACATATTATGTATCGCATGATATTCTATTCTATATATTTGAGCGTATTTAAATTTTTCATAAATGCATAAACAATCTATGTATTTACAACGAATACATTATACCATATCCTTAATACTAATTAATGACTATCTACGTATATTGCCTAAATCTAAGCTTGTTAACTTAGCCTATAATAAACTATTATCCTACTATGCCTTCTAACCCAATTAAATCTTTAAAATTTAATATTAACAGAACAAATTAACCACTAATTAATACTAATCAGTTCCTTCTTCGTCCTCTCGTTCCGCTCCTTTTTCTCTTTTATATTCTAACTGCTCCGTCCATTTTTCTCGCTCTTCTTCTTCTCCTAGAATCCTACTAACGTGAGCTACGATATCGGCAGCATCAGTTGATCGGTAACATTGGCAGCATCAGTTGGTTGATAACATTGGCAACATCAGTTGGTCGATAACATTCTCTTTCTTCCGCTTTTTTTCAAACCGCATTACCTACAGTTTCTATCCTCCTTGCTCATTCGATATTTGCCTTCTTTCATTTCATTACCTAATCTAAACTTGGCCAGCCTCCTCATCCTCTTTTCGCTCCACCCATGTACCAAGTACTTTGGAACCTCTTCTCCTTTTATCCATCTATACTATTTATTGTATCTTAATTTCTCTATCCTTTGCCATCTCTTTCTTTTCTAGACTTCTCTATTCGCCCTTTCTAGTTCCTCGTAATATTTTGTCTTCTCTTCGTCATCTACTGTGGCTCTATATCTCTCGTTTCCTTTTTCATTCTCCCCTTATTTTGGCCCCAACAACTTTTTCCCTACTTTCTTTCTGACATTCTTTTGGAAGCTTCTCACCTTCTTCCTATCTTTGCTTAATTTGCACTCCACGCTGCCTTCCCTGCTCGTGTCCTCGTCAGATCCGCCTGGAGCTCTTTAATCACATACCTCGGCGTCCGTCAGTCCACCCCCAACGTTCATCGGAAGAATCTTTTATGCGTCCTTTCAATCTCTCTTTTCTCTTAATTCGATGATTTATTTTAATTTCCACTTGTGTAATAATAAATTGCTATTTTTCGATAAACGATATATCGGTGTAAAAGGCTTAATTATTACACTATATATTCCTATTGGTAAGCACTGCACGGAATATATCGTTAATAAACGCTGATCATTTATATTCAATAATTACAAAGATGCGAATACTTCCGTGACTTACTGTACGTCTATTTTACTTTATATTCTTCATAAAAATATTTATTCTATGTATAGGGTGACAGTGGGGGCCCTCTCGCCATCTTCAACAATGATTACGATTGCATGTACAACGTAATCGGTGTAACAAGCTTTGGAAAATTTTGTGGTCTCACTGATCCCGGTGTATATACTCGCGTTTATCATTATATTTCGTGGATAGAGAAGAAAGTTTGGCCAGACTCTTGAAACAGAAGTACAATAAATATAATAATACTTTTATGTTAAATCGTATCTGTATATTTTACTCAATTGTTTCGTGATTTATCCTTTACACCCCAATTTTGGGCCAAAGGTACCCTTCGGTTCCCGAGAAAGAGTCGATTTAAAAAATTGTTCAAAAAAGTCAAGTATGAGAGGAGCCAATTGACAGATTTCTCGTACCATCTCCTTACACATCGTGTTCCTCTAATACAAACCTTCGATTTTGGGCCCAAAATTTCTGCCGGTTCCCAGCAAATACGTTTTCAAAAAATTTTCGTAAAAATATCGTGTCAGGAGAACGTTTGACGAATACTTATGTATTACAAGGAAACGTGTAAGGAGAAAACACGCGAAATCGCTACGACACTTTTCTGAACAAATTTTATGATTGAATGCCTGGACAACCGGAATGAATTTTCAGCCCGAAATTTGGAATTTGTATTGTAGCCGAAAAATATGCCAAATAACATTAATATTAGAAAATTTTCATGGACTTATATTTCTTTTTCCGTATGGTCTTCGTATCATTTTAGGAATTTAGAATGCAATATGAAAGGCGATATTATTTGTGGATCATCTTGATAATTATATACATAAGTAATATGAATGATAAATAATATTTATTTTATATGCAACACAATAGCGGTGAGTTACTAATTATTCGTAACGACATGATCAACATGTACAATTTAATTAGAGTGACAAATTTAAAGAAGCTTTGAATTGGCATTACTTTCATACATTAGCGTTTGCAATTAAGTACCACGGATAAAGGATGTACTGTAACCAGACTTTTGATAAATACATTTTATACATCTTTAATTCTGTATTTTAGTTTTACGAATTTAATAAATTTTGTTATACATACATATGAAGGCCGCAGGCGGTAAGTCATATTTCTTATTTTTTACACAGAGTAGTTTTAAAATTCAGTACGTCGCCAATCAATTTCGTATTGCTAAAATTGTCTGTATATTTATGCTCTATATATATTTATCGCTTATATATTAAAGTTATAAAGTCAACAAAAGTATAATTATTGTGTTTTTCTCTTGTGATCTTCGTACTGGAAGCGAAAATTTTAAAGAATATTCGGCATCGATCTTTAGACGCGCAAGCGCCAACCGGTAGATTTACCTAATTTTCGTGACACCGTATACGCGTGCGGTCGAAACCGAGGTGATCATCTATTTTCGTTTTCATCCAGAATTCCGAAGCTGCCGAGGTAAGGATCGTTGTTTTACAAATTCCTGACACAATGCAGCTGTTGCGTAACATAAATGAGAGAATCAACTCTTAACGTGAACGCATATACTATCAAGGTTAAAAACCAATTGCACTGTGTTACTCGCAGTCTGAACGTAAATGACACCAGTACCACCTGTACCATGGAAAAATATTCGTCAATTAAGAATTCATGATTTACATTTGTCGACATATATACAAACACAAAACACATAAAAATGTTTAAGATATGTAAATTTCGTTCTGTATCGTTAGATGGATGATATTCAATTAGGTATGTCGTGTTAATACGTTTCTGATTCATATATATAATTACATATATTCGGTTGAGGTATTAAACATGTCGCACATGTATTTCAGAAGTAACGCAACTCGACAAATTTTTTAGAAAAGCGAGTGACTGTTTGTAGGTTTATAGAAAAATTATAGAAAACTAACCCTTGTAATTCATCTTTAACGCGTGTTCTTCTAACATAGGGCTGGATTATTTGGAGTTACGACGCTTACGAAATACATATGCGATATATTAAAAAGTAATTGTATAAGCGAAAGAGATATTATGTACGTAGCACAGATTCGATGTCTGCCATTCTCGACGCATGTGGAAATGATACTGGATCCCCCTCGATATCAAAGGCTGAGGATAATCTATCCAACAGCGACGGACCACTGATTAGAGGCTGCATTCGTCAAAATAGTTGCAGTAGCGTTCACATAAGGTATAAATGAACATTTCATATTGATAATCGAGTTCGTAACACTTATAACAACAACGATAATACTTTTAGTTCCGAAAACATTAATCGAACAACAATCGTGTCATCCTATACCATGTCGGCATCTAACGAGAAGTTAATAAAACGACGGTATTGTTTGTGGACCTTAACTTTTATCCTAGCGATAATTGGACTTTGTAACCTTTTTCTCAACATCACCGTAATCGCTGTCCTACGAATCAGTCAAGGAATGGAAGCAATGGAAGTGATACCTGACGAGAATCTTGTAAAGTTTTATGGGAAAACCGACTTGGACAGGGTCAGATATTCGAGTATATCAGAAATATTCTTGTAAGATTGTAATTAACGATATGTATCGCATTCGTAGGTATGCTTACAATCAGGTATTTGTCAGAGTTACGGAGACGAGCCGATGGAAATATCCGGTAACGAAGCTGGTGTGCAAATACGCGTGAATGTGAATAACCATCGAACAGACGATGAAACGCTCGCTAAAGTAACGATTTTGTCGAACGGTACCGCTATGTCAAAAGTAGAATCTTTCGAAGTGAAAGACCCCAGAACCGGCACTATTTATTTCACTACCGACTTCCCCAATTTCGGATTACCTGCAGGAGTGAAGAAAATCGACGTAAAAATCGCAGAAACGCACAGAATCACGTCACCAGTTAACGAAAGTCTCACCGTAAATTCGGACGATCAAATTTCTATGCAAGGCGCAGAAGGCGCTAGCATGGAAAGCAAAGATATCGTCTGGAGCGCGGATACAGATATATTTTTGAGAAGCGTCAACGGAAGCATTATCCTCGATGCCAAAGATGGTGTCTCTATCGATGTAGAAAACATACCAGTTGCACCACTGTTTCTGCAAAATCCCTCTGGTCATGAACAATATAAAGTTTGCATTTGCATGCCACAAGGAAAGCTCTTCAAAGTAGCAGTTCGTGCTGGTGTCAGCAGTCGATCAGTAAATTGTGCTCGTATCAATCGAACTCCGGAAAACGATCCTTGCTTGCGATAGGATCGGAGCACCTAGTTTTTTATTACAATCTCGTTAACATATCCAACACTGCCAAGTGTACGAAGTTGAAAAGGCAATAGCTAATTTGCTATTTAAATTATCGAATATCAGTGAAATATTTGAAGTAAATTAAGAATACTACGTTTCCATATGAATAAATTTAGAAAACATTGTAGGGACTTAGATTATGCATTATACTAATAATAGATATAATTCGGATTTTATTTCAAATGTCATATACAAGTCTATGCATTTTCATTGCGTAAAATTGTCGATACTAGTCGTTAATAAAAAATCATACATTCTTGAAATTCGTATGCAATACTGAATACATTAACTTTTGTATCGGATGATCAAGATCATGAATACATCATTATAGAAAATAGTACACAACTTTTGCCCTATAGTAACAAGAACATTAAATGAAAACGCAACTACAATGAATAAAAAGCTAAGCACTCTCTGTTATCATCTCTTCGTTACATTCTTCCATATCTTCTTGCTGCTCTTGTTCCGTAGGAGGTTCGTATGCTTTGTCTAAAGGACTAGCAACTACGCCACCTGCCCATACACTCATCTCTACAGCAAGTTTATTAGTGCCCTCGAGTAATGGCCTGTAGCCTCCATGAGCTAACACACGTAATAGTGTCTGGGCTGTAAGACATACCAAATCTTGTTGTTCTAATGTCATAGCTGTATGTACACGTATATTGCCACCCTCGCATGGATCGGAAATACCTTAATGAAACCATGATAAAATGTTATATATAGAGTTTATAGAATATTATTCCATTAATATATAGTGTAAATATGATGTAAGCCAAAAGGTGAAAGACAAGAATTATGATAAGTAATAATACAATGAATCTTACCAGCAGATCCTGGAAGAAAGAGTCCAGAAGCAAGTAATTGAAGTACTCTTTTATATGCCTGATTTATTGGTAATGCTTGTCTACTAGGATTATTCATTATAGCATTGTGTGCCAATAAATCTAACATCCAAGGAGATAATGGCTCCAGACCTTCGAATCTACTTCTCAAATCTCTAAGTAATCTTATTAGAACTTTTATACTGGAATGGTGAGCATTTTCCTCAAACCACCGAGAATGTCTGATTGCAGCAAGATGGCCTTGACATATCTTTACATCTAAATGCTGGTCTGACTCTAATTTTCTCAAGTTCTGATGTAGAGTAGTGATCAATACACGCACTGTGGCTTCATTATTAGCAATATCAAAGCCACGCTCTGTGTGAGTCAGTCTGAAAATTTCTTTAGGATTAACACTCTTCAAGTCGTTATTAACTTTTGTACCAAGTGCTTCAACCGCTGTCTTAGTAGGTAATGTTTTAAGAATCACGACAATATCAGCTACATTGTGACCCTTGATCATTGTTCCCTTTTTAAAGCTACCTACTTGTCTCACTTCTTCCAATTGCTATAAAACATTACTTTCATTGAATAAATAAAAATTACAAAATATGTAGTTGGATTATACAAAGAATTCATATTTACACAAGCTTCAAAACTGCCTGGAGCAACTATTAAATTATCCAGTACAGTCTGTAGTTTAGTCACTAGATTTAAAATGGAAGTTTGTTCCTTTGGTGTAGGGCACATATCTGCATTCTTTTTTAACAGTGCCATTTGAAAATCTGACTCATCTGGTGCGGATTTAACACGTGGAAATGCAGCTTCGCACAAAGTATAATCAAACGGATGGCGTGGAAGGAATTGTTTCCTAGGAAACCCCATTCCACGTCCCATACCACCTCTACCTCCTCTAATCATTCCACCTCGACCACCTCGTACCATATTATGTCTAAACATAGGAATAAAACCATTCAAAAGTATTTCAGAAACATTTATTACAATATATTAACATTTTGAAAAATGTCGATTTATCGATAAAAAGTTGTTTAAGTCATTTATGGATCTACAAGTCGAATGGATAAATTAGTGTGATATAAATTAGTAACATAAATGAATTAATATAATAATTAAAATAAAAGAAATAACCTAACCACTTTTCGGTAATATCATAAACTAAATTCTAACTCAGCAATAATTATCTAAAGTTTGGGTCTTTGCGATAGAATGTGTTACACTTACCAAAAAATAGAAATATAAGTTTAAAATAATGTTATTTTGCACTTTTATCAGAAGAATTTCAATTTTTCAATTAGATTAAAATACGACACTTAAAGTAGCCGAAAACCAAGCAACATTGAATATATTGAAGTCTTCATTATAAACTTAGTATACCAAGATACTCTACTATAATGTTACACGAGCAATATCTTTGGCGCCATCTAACTAAAATGATTCTGTACATTTCTTTGAATAATAACAGATAATAACAAACAAATAAATAGAAAGTTAGAAAATATCACTTTCTAAGAAATATATAAAAATAATATTTGGAAATGCTAAATGGAAATTACACATAAAATGTATAGTTAAGTTGGTTTCAAGACAATGGCGACAATTGCTTAATATATCTCATTTTTTACGCAAATTATATTTCTTCTCGTATCTCCTATCTTTTTTTGTGTAACATTATTGAATAATTATTAAATGTAATTTTAGTAATTGTGAAATATCATTTATTTGCATTAATTAATAGGCAACCAAAACTTTTTATAGTGTATGCAATGTATGAAATAAATTTAAAAAATTCCACACACAAATTTATACCAGGAAACGATTATAACAAAATTTTAACCATATATACTATACGTAATTTGTAACTGTAGATATGTTCATTCCAAATCAAATATCACACATCAGATCAACACCAAACATCCATCGTACATCCCATAAATTTACAAGTATAATAGTAACACAGCTCAAATGTAACTGAGAAAATAAGTAATATACTCTTTAATTATTATTGTCCTTTGCTTCATTTGGTCAGAATGTCCAAAGTTTCCCTGAGGTCAAAAACAACCAGCTCACGACTAACATTACATCGTAGAAGGTATACATGAAACATTCCTAATAAATATTGCAATAATACAATATCAACTTTTTATTATACAGAAAACAACATGCAAAGAAACTCTTTTTGAAACCTTACGACTTTTGTTGTTCAGTTGATAATGCTGACCCATTAACGCAATATGACAGGCTAAGATCACTTTATAGATCACCATTGATGTCTCTACAAACAATAACTGAAAGCCCAACTTTGAAACTGCGAACAGAATTTACTAACTATATGGAACGTAAATTAAGAGGGAAAAGCCTTAAAAACAAGCTATTTGATATAGGAGATCACAGACATAAAAATAAGAAAAATTTGCAGATTTCAGAAAGACTAAGGAAGTTGTATAAAACAAAGAAATTATATAAACAGCATAAATTAGAAGATGCTGATGATGATTTTGAATTTGAAGATTTACATGATAAAAAGGTTACGTCTCTTCTTCAGAGACCATTGCAGTGGTATTTAGAAGATGAAATTATTGGAGCAAAAGATATTTTATGGGAACAAAAACAAAGAGCATACAATGAAAAAATGAATAAAAATGTTGAAATTGGAAAGCAAAAAAGTAAATATTTTAATTTTAATTTATTTAATAATCTTATAATTTCATTAGTGTAATAAAATCTTAAAATATTATGATTTCCCTTTCCAGCAGAAAATATGTTAAAACAACAAACAGACATGTATCCACGATGGTATCAAGATTTTTCTATTAACCAAGTATAATATTCATCTTTTATTGATCAACTATAGCATTAAACTACAATTAAAATATGAAATACTTCCAAATTTATAGATTAAAAATTTAAGGATGTTACAGTGTATAATGCAGAAAGATTGTGAAGAAATGGTAACAGGACGTACTCAAAGAACTCTTATATCAATTGGAATTATATCTACATTTTTTACACTTACGTCAGATGTTATTAAAAAATTGCAAGAATCTTGTCACTGCAATGTAATCGAATTTTTAAGAGAAATTTATAAGATATTAACTGGAAATTATTTTGAAGAGGAAGGATACAGTATGCCGTATTTTCTTACTCTAAATCTTTTTATTACATCTTTACTTTAAATTTTATTTTTAAATTTTAGAAAACTTTTATGATTGTAACGAAAGAATAATTTTATCAGCGATTGCATTCCTGACTTTACCAGAAGTTATTATAGAGCTTCACAAACGTTTACCCCCTGTAACAATGTCAGAATTTTCACCAAAACGTAACTTCTTCTATATTATATAAATTTATGTATTATTAGATTTTAACATGTTACTATGTAATGTCATTAATTTATTATTCCATTATATATCATTTATATAGCCAGTCCACCAACATTATCAATAAGGCAAAAGATGAAATCGCCTTATAAAGAAAAACTTTTTGTACGAACAGATTGGGCAACTTTTTACAATCGCTTACAAGATTGGCAAGAGCAATATCGATTGATACCAATTCCGAATGTAATATTACCTCCTAAACATTGTCTTTTAAATAATTATTCCAGTGCAAAAGTTAATGCTTATTACGAAGAAAACAAACATGGTAAAGTACAAAACGTTTCGGAAAATTATCAGTTAATTCAGATTAAAAATAATCCTTTTGTTCAAACAAAGCAACCACATAATATTTCTACCAAAACAAATCAGGAAAGAGATACCTCCATTAGTACAAAACAGAAAAAATATAATTTTATTGATACGAAACAAAAGGATGATGTACCAGTCAGAATTAGGAGGAATAATCCATCTGGTAATCCTCCATACTCTTTTGAATTAAATCAAGATCAACGTAATTCTGTAGCGAACGAACTTGCAGAAAATAACGAAAATGAAAAATTTAAGAGCCTAATAGGTAACGCAATCAGTACAAAACGAAGAATACCGCATAACTCACAAATATCTATTGGTCTTAACGTTCCACCCTTATATGGTGAAAATAGATTATTTGATTTTACAATCAATGGAATTAGCGAAAAACCAGGGCCTGTAGAATATAAAATATGTGGGGTTTTACAACCACCTCAATCAAATAAAAAATCTTGGCTTGGCGAGAAACATGCACATTACATAATATCTGGTGCTTCAGATGAACCACCAATTTGCCCTGTAACGTATGAAATGACTGGTGTTGCAAATGTAACACCCTCTAACAGCAATGAGAGATTCTTTGCAGTATTGAAACTTGGAGATGGACCTAAAAAGATTTATCCAAGTGGAAGGCAGAATTTATCTCGTCATTGGCAAGAATGGCTGCAAAATGTGGATGAAGAATTTCGAAAAATAGAAAGAGAGGCAAACAAAATGATAAAAAATATAGAAGCTATAACGAAATTAGTATTTCCAGGACCAACATGTGACAGTTGTTGCTCCTGTAGACAAACTAGAAAATCATACTTAAAAGCAAAAGAAACGAAAGCGCCTTATTTTGTGATAGATACTATAACCGAAGACGACAATAAAAAAAAATATATTGTAGGATCAATGGCAATGCATTCTCCTGCACTAACACCTCCAGAATCAACCGTGAATCTATTAGAAGTTATAGCTTCGGAAGATGTCCTTACTGATAACCTTATAATAAGCGGTGTAACAAATGAAACAGGTGAAACACAGTATTTTATTACTGGTTCTCAGAAAGAAGTAATACGCATGCCAGCACGAGTTATAGAACGTCCACCACCTAGACCGCTTAGAAATGTTCCACCTTGTATATGTGCAATTCAACAAATATTTACTAAAGGCTTGTTCCCAAATGTAAGCCATGACAATATACCATGGACAAAAGAGGAAGGTCTGTGTTTTGGAAAAAAGTTCAGACCCCAAGAATCTCCTGCATATTCCTGTAAAAAGTACCCAGGTAATAAGTCATGTAGAAGAAGTCCATTTACACATGACATAAATAGATTAAAAAGAAGAGTTGAAATGGCAAAACAAAAGCAAGAAGATGAAGCTACAGGGAAGAAGAAAATGTATAGTATCGCAGATTTTCAACCATGTGGGGATGAACATGGTATGAATATTTGCGGAGGACCTTGGAATGCTTTGCATACTCTAACATCAGAAGAATTAAAAGAACAGGAAAGATTACGGAAAGAAATACTAAGAGTAGGTTTTATTTTTGTAAACTTATTATGGAAATTACAATAATATAATATAAAATTCATTATTCAGGGTCCTTCATGTGGAAAAAGACCTGGACAAGCTGTCTGTGAAGGTCCTTTTGGAGAACGGATACCATTAAAACCACAGCAAATATTTATAGAAGAAGAAATTCCAGGAGAAGACATTGAAGAAGAAGAAGAAGAAGTAGAAGGAGAGGAATTAATAAAGCCTGCTCCAGTTGAGGTAAAAGGAAAAGAAAAGGAACGCGACAAGAAGTGTCACATGAGTCCAGAAGCTATAGAAGCTAGAAGACAAAGGGTAGTAGAGAAAAAGGTTAAAAAATTTGTTCCTGATCCGAGCTATCCTGGTTACGATGATCCGTGGAATATATTTCGTACAGCACCATCGGAAAAAGAATCTGAAACTGATTTTAAAAAGTTATTAAAACTTAGTTCTCCAAAACCACCAAGTACGCCTGTACAATCTAAGGCATTGATGGACGAAATTGGAAAATCTGCATTACATGAAGATATTTCTAAATCAGAGATAAGAAAAGATCACCCACTTGTAAAAGAGTCGAAAAAGATATCTCCTACACATCCTGCACGAAATATGTCAGAACAAATTTCGAAAAAAGGAAAATTAAAAAGCGAAGAAAAAATAAGTGAAAAAGGATTGAAAAAATCTGACAAGAAAGGATTTAAAAAAAGCCAGGAAAGAATGGTTGAGACAAAATCAAAAAAACTGGATAAAAGCGAGGAAAGCAAAAAAAGATACAATCAAGTAATGAAACGTGATACAACAAAGGATAAGGTACAAGATCAAAGTACTCCAAAATTAGTAAAAGATAAACACGATCAAAAGTTGAATATGAAATCTATAGGAAATCCTTCACCTCCTAAACATTTGGAAAAACTAAGCGATGGATCAAATCCGAAAAAATCTGATATTGGTAAAGAAACATCTGCCATTAAGTCTCAACAAAACATGCGTAATGTAAGTGAGGTTGATAAACGACATAAGAAAAGAATGAGTTCAAAGAAATCAAATCACAAATCTATTACATCATCAAACATAAAAAAGAAAACGATAAGTAAACAGTTGAGTACGAGAAAGTCGGTAAGACGAGATAAAAAGAAGGATGTGATTAATCAAGATGTAGATCCTGAAACAGTTTATAGGAACAAAATAAATGAATTGAAAAATATGATGAAATCTTCTGAACTCTATCCTTATGATATAAAACCAGCAGAGATCCCAGATGATCCTCCAGCAAAATGTCAACTAGAATATGAAGATTCAGAAACTACGATTGACACTATACAAGTTGAAGAAGATGCAGGTATACAGTTACCAACTAAAGGTCCTTGTGGTTGGAGGACGAAGTCAGAACAGCAATTACCAACAAAGAAAACTTTGATATATCTGACTGATCCAGATTATCCTCTAGAAACAGTATCAGTAAGTCCAGGTGGAAAACCATGTGTTTGTCGGGACAATAGAGCAAAAAAGAAAATATTATTATACAATATCGGAGGACTTATAGGTGGAAAGAAAAATGGTGAAGAAAAGAAGTTATTAAGAAAAAAGAAAGACGAAGACAAAAAGATGCAAGTTATAGATGGGGTCATTTATTATACTCCACCACCAAGTCCTCGTAGAAGCAATGAATATGTACCCGAATATGATCTTTATGAATCTCCATATGATATGTGTCTTACGCAACGTAAAGACCGAAGTCTTAAATTTCTCGATCAATATGGTAGACCGAAAATATCTGAAGTTTCAAAAAACAGAGAATCTTGCGGTTGTAACGAATACGTAGAAACGTATGGTATTCAAACTATAGATGAAAATGAAAAAAAAGCTCAATTGTTGAAAGAACTTGAATCCAGAGACAAGTTAATAACCGCGAAACCACCGAAAGACCGCTGGAATCTGGCGCTTAAAGATGTAGGTTTGATAGATTATTTCACACGATGCAGAGACAGTTTGCCTTGTTGGCTGAGATGTGCCAAATTTAATAAAGTTGGCTGTCCTATATCATATAGAAAACTTAAAACCAAACGACCAGTATGTGAATGTAAGTATGAAAGAAAAATACTCGAACATAAGGAGGAAAAAGTGAAATGGAAGCAGCGACAAAAACGATTAAAATCTTTAAAAAAGCAACCGTATGTGAACATAGCTGACATTTCGAAACTATTGATACCAAATACAAAATTAATGATATCAGACGTAAAAAGAATTCCAAGAGAGAATGAATACATAGACGATATTAAATATTGTATAACTGGAGTTGCCGAAAACTATGACCATTTACCACCTAAACAAATAGTAGGTGGCATCCATATGGTTACACCTATTCAGACACCTGAACCAAGCGAACACGAGATACCATGTGTTTGTTTGCATCGACATTGGTCGCCTATGAAGATTACTCCTGGTCCATTACCAAAACGTGAAGAAATTTTACTTGCTGAAAAGAAATATAGACAAGAAGCTGTGAAAGAAGCATTCCGCCAAATTTATGCTCCTCAATCAGCATATCACATACATGATGATCATAGTTGCAAAGAAAAATGTGGTGGATATCTTGAAATGGAAAATGACAAAAATACAGGAAAAGACAAACAAGTTGTGCAGAATAACAGTCGTTATATAGCATCTCATTTACGAAAACCTACTAGTATTAAAGACAAATTAACAAATTCCGCTCGACATATTAAATCAAATATTGATGATTCTCAAACTAAAACAGAGATTAAGAATTTACCAATGCAAAAATCCTCTGAAACTAAAGCAAGAAGTTCGCATAAAGAAAATAAAGATACAAATGTGGCAGGGCAGAAGACTTTTGAAAATAAGGTAAAGAGTTCACGTAAAGAAGATAGAGACTTCAAGAAGACTCGAAGAAGAGATCAGAAATATGTAAATGTTCCTCAGAAACAAGTACATAGAGAAACTAAAGGCGATATTCAAAATGATCCTATTGAATTAAATATAGAGAATATAGATATTTGGGATAAAGAAACTGAAGAAGATTCTGATGATTCTAAATGTTATTTAATGGCTATAGTGAAGGTAAAATATATAATTTTATTTTTTATACTTTGTATTTATTTGGATGATATATTATAATTTCTAAAATTCTTAAATGCGGTCAGATCGAATTAAAAAAAATGGCGGCAGAAGGATTTCTGTTTGCAAAACTACCCAAGTGTTTTTTAATGCCACAGTTGCAATATTGGTTGATGTATAGAAAAGGGCTCAGTTTTAGTGATGCGGCTAAAAGTAAGTAAAGTATTTTCATATAATATTATAGGATTATTTATTCAGAAATATTAGAAATTAGGATTTCCAATGATTTCTATCCTATATAATAAATTTATTGATAGATGGATCTATTTACAGTGAATTAAATACAATAATGTGATATAACTAGGACAACTGAATTGATAATTCACAACTCACAACTAATAGTTTACAACTCATAACAACTCGGCAACTCTCTCTCAATTGAACTCTCTCAACTCAATTGTCGACTCTCAATTAACGACTGCCGATTAATTCGTCTTTCTGCCTTAAGCATTCCTTTGTCGTCTTCTCATACCTTCACCACGTACGTATTCGTACGTAACTGTCCGCGATCATGGTCACTACGCGTTCTTCCGCGTAACTATTCGATTGAAGGACCGACGACATATTGATGGGCTGCTTGGTCCAAGTTGAAGTTTCCTGACCCTTTCGGCTTGTCGGCACTTAGGCTTTCTCGCAACATTGTCTATAGTTCATCCGATATTTCTTAGGCAATCTATCCACGATACTACAATAATATATAAATCTTTATAGGAGAATATTACTAGTAGTAATAATAATACGTTACTGATTCTAAGTGGTGTATTACTGCATTCTGATAATTGTACTATTAACCCTTTGCACTCGAGGACTTTTTCGGTCGGACGTAGCTGCTACTCCGAATGATTTAGCGTATACGTGAGGCGTGTCTTATAGCTAGCGTAAAATGATTTTATATACAAATTAACTTAAAAAAATATTATATTCTAATAATTTATCTATATTTACATCTTTGAAAATATGATTTTGTAATATTAATTTCTGTATTTTTTTTTTTTTTTTTTTTTTTTTTTTTTTTTTTTTTTTTTTTTTTTTTTTTTTTTTTTTTTTTTGTATGATAATTTATAAAGAATTCACCAAGATGCATTCTTGAATATAATTGATCTCATTTTTCAACAGTTCAAAATCAAGTTCATCTTTATTTGAGCTAATTTCACTTCCGAAAACCATTTTTTTTAAGGTTTCTAAATTATAATACTTTTGTCATGATTGTCGAATCCGAACTAACGTTGGAGACGTTGTCAGAACCATAGTTTCGGAGAGATATGGGACTAAATATTTTATCTCCATTTTAAAGTCTAAGGAGCCAATTTACGAACCAATATTGCACTCTCATCAATTTGAGATTTCGAAATCTAGCATAAACAGGGACTGTCGCCTCTCGCTCGCCACTGGATTTGCAGCACGAAACGCCGTGGTGACTGAGAGTCGCCTCTCGTGTGCAAAGGGTTAAGAGCTTAGTACTGGCCAGTAATAACCTGGGAATAAACTACTTACTGGTCATATTAGTGAATTATTAAGTAGTACTGGAACTAATATTGAGATCAAATCATTACTGGAGAAGAACTCGTAACCAGTAGTTTTGGGTACTTATTTAATATTAAGAGATATTTCTTGCAAATGTCTGGAACCATCTTCAAAGCAAAGAATGAAAATTTCCTGTTATAATGTTTTTAGATAAATCAATACGCAACAGTATTAAAATGTGGAACACGCTAGATATGGGAGCCGCTAAATCTAAAATTGCCGTACCATCGTTAAAAATGACAAAAATTCAACTTAGAAAATTAACTTATGATGATGCACAAGAAATAAAAACAAAGGTTCCCTCTAACACAGTATAGATACAAAAAAGTGTTTAATTTCATTATCTATATCAAATATTTTATTCGTTTATAGATCGCACTGAAAAAAGCTATATTCTATAGTCGAGTTCGTAAAGAACGCGTTTTATATTCACGATCGATGTGGAATTCGATGGAGTATGGAAAATTCCCATCGGTATCGTTCAAGCAAGCGTATTTTACTTATATGGCTAGCAAAGAAGGCGATGGTTACGTTTTTAAACCGTGGCTACCTTCCGAAGTACACGAAATGAATTAAAGAAATTAAAATAAAAATATTCGCAGAAATTCATATTTAAATAATCGATCTGAATGGTCGAGTAATTTTTGGACAATCGAGAAGAAGAACTCGAACGAAATAATCGATACTTACGATGCTTAGATTTTTAAGTCTGTTATAGCATCGTAAGTACTAGAGAATGGATTTCGAAAGTCCAGATGTAGAAAAAGAATTTCCTGGATTGTACGCTTCGGAATCAGCGAAAAAAAGTAACGAAAGCGATTGTACGTATTACCGTTTATCGAATTATCTAATTTCCTTCGCATGACAGTTATTTTAACGGATAGGTTATGCATCTGTCATAAAGCTCGCTAGTCAAACAGCGAATTTTTTTCTTGAACGAATATGTTTTAATTAAGTGCTTAAAAATACTGTATTTATATTTCGAATAATTAGTTGTCATATGTACATATGTATATATTTTCCAGTTAGTGATGAAGGTGGACATGAAAAACATTCTAAAAAAGAACTTCTTAGCGGTAAACGAAAAGAAAAGAAAGATCGAAAGGATCGAGGATATGCCACCTTAGAGGGTGAAAGTTCCCCTGATGAAGATCAGGAAACAAAGTAATGTTTTTCTACAAAGTTCTTTACAAATTATAGACATTAATTGATTTGTGTTAATTTTACTTCCATATGTTGTTTTGTTTATTTAACTACAAATGCTCATTAAGCCATTGATTTCATATTTACATAATGTTCCTTGTAATGAATGATATTGGGGTATAAATTAGTATCATCAAGTTATTTTAATTTTCACATATTGTTGGCACTGATATCTTAATTAAGCTTCATATTAATCTAAAATTAGTTGTATTGATTGGACTGTTTATGTGTCCGCTTAATTACCATTTTAAATATAATCATCCTAAAATGGAAAACAAACTTGTCACAAATATTTACGATTTGATATTGTTGATTATTTTAGTCTTTATTTCTATAGTAAATATATACTTTGTTGTGAAAGTATTAGCCCTATACATACAAAGAAGTGATGGATAGATTATAAATTCAAAGGAAAAATAAATAAATTAAATATTAGATTTTATAATGCATAAAGTAAATGTACCTTTTCATATATTATATACAGCTACTTTATTACTTGAATTAGCATATGCTTTAACTCACAGAAGTCCTTCAAAGTCAAAAAAAACCAAAGCTTTCAAATTTCCATCAAAGAAAGAAAAACGTGAAAAATCCAGAGAAAAAGAGGGTAAAGAGAAGGATGGTGAAAAGGAAAAAGACAAAAAGAAAAAGGACAAGGATGAGAAAGATATAGAGAAAGAAAAACGTAAAGAGAAAGAAAAGGATAAAGCAAAGCAAAAATTAAAAGATCGTAAAAAGGGAAAGCACACAGGGGAGGATGGCTTGGATATTGGGGGTAAGACATGTATATGTATTCTTTGAAATTATTTGATAGTAACTTTAATTAACTTTAATTAACTTTAACTGATGGTAATTTCACTAATCTTTGATCATCTATGTAGAGGAGCAACCAATATTTGGTGTTAGCCTGCATTTAGCAGTGGAAAGAAGTCGTTGTCATGATGGTGTTGAACTACCTTTAATTGTAAGAGACTGCATTGATTTTATAGAAGAGCATGGAATGAATGTGGAGGGTTTGTATAAAGTACCAGGAGTGAAATCAAAAGTTCAATATTTAAAAAAATTATACAACCATAGAGAACCAGTAAATTTATCTGAATTTGAACCTACAGTAGCCACAAGCTTATTGATATTGTTCCTTAGGTTTGTATTTCAGAATATTAGATGTAAACGAATATCTGAAAATAAAAAAATATAAAACTAAAATTTTGATAATAAAGGGAGCTACCAGAACCTGTTCTAGAGAGCAGTGAAATGATATCAAGATTTGAACAAGCAGCGTCTACAAAAGATGTTGCTCAAAGAGAAGCACAACTAATACACTTAACTCAACAGCTTCCTAAGTGTAATAAAGTTCTTCTCGCATGGGTCATATTACACTTAGATCATGTTACAGCACGAGTATGTTGAAAAAAAAAAAAACAAAAAAGTTAGGGCATAAAATCTATGTGTATCTATTTTACATAAAACTGCATTACAGGAAAAAACAACTAAAATGAATGCTCAAACCATCTCAATGACTTTAAGTCCTGTATTACAAATGAGTCATAGGCTATTATTAGCTTTGTTATTTCATTGCAAAGCTCTTTTTCCAAACGTACAATTAATAAAATATGTGCCGCCACTTTCGTCCGGTAGCGTTAATCTTCCAGATTCTGTAGAAAGTATAGCAGCTGAATTATCTAAACAAGAATCGTTACTCTCGCAAATACACATGCAAATGAACGCAGGTTTTGTTACAAAATCGCGCGAGGAACAATTATGGGAAGTACAACGTATGATAACGCAGTTAAAGGTCCGATCTTACTATTCTTTAATTTAAACAAGTATATATGGAGAAATGATTGCATCACATATAAATTTTTATTTATTTGTTTTAGAGGAAATATAAAACGGTCCAAAAAATGGAAGGTGCAGCGCAAAAAAGTTTAGATGAAGAGGTAAAATCAAATGACGAAACTGTAGTAGAATTAAATGTACAAAAAACAAAAGCAGAAGAGGAAGACGTAGAACATGTGAAATCAGAAGCTCAAGCAACATCTACTTTAGCATTAAAAAAAAATAATAAGGCACATATTTCAGAAGACAATAAAGAACCAATAAGTACAAATATTACTCAAACTGAACGAAATGTTTATACACATGACAAGGATATTGTTGACTCTGGCGAGGCATCTACACTTGCATCACAGTTTAATGAACAAGAAAGTACTTCATCTAGAATAAATGAAGATGGTACAGACGATGATTAAAATTAGTTTAGAATGTGTATAATTTATTATTTTAATTATATTATTCAGTTTCAGCAGTAGAACCTGAGCCTGAAAATGCTATTGACAAATTGAGAGAGAGTTTAATTTATGAAGAATTATTAAATATGCAAGCATTACTAAAATCGCGAATAAATCAAGAAAGAAATGAAATTAAACGTTTAATGGAAATGTTAACGGAACGTGGTCCAGAAAAGAAAAAACCAAAGGAAAGAGTACATTCGCCAAATGAAGCAGAGATGACAGCTATGATTCAATTAGTCAAAGAAAATCAGTTACTCGAGGTAATTATGAGAAATTTGTAATTTACTCTCTCGGTTTTAAATTAGTAATTTATTTGTATTTTAGAAAAAGATGACTACTTTAATTCGCAGTATCATAGAAGAAAAGGATGCCTGTATAGAACTTCGTGTTCAATTAGCAGTTCATCAATTAGCAGCTAAAACCTGACCATTAATTATAAAATAATATTTTTAATTCATCAAAGGAAACATTACACAGATTTTAAAAATATGTAACATGATGTTTTGCACAGAATGAACATATATAGTTTATAAGATGTTACTACAACCATGTTTTCTTGATTCATTCTATTCTCTTGTAAAATAAAAAACATATTGAACATGAACATGTGTTTTGTACTTAACATAAAAAATTCTTGTTTATACATATTCTATTCTTGTATATTATTAACGCGTATTTGCATTGAATATGATAATTACATATAATAAACAAATGCACATACTTTCACATTTATATCGTTTTATATATTCATTTAAAATAAATGTACTATGTATTTTATACAATTTTAAAATAACAAAGATACTTGTAAAGTGTGGACTAAACAAACCTTGTGCACAAAAGATTGAATATTTCGATCAACATTAAATAACATTTAATATTTATTTCTTTTAATTGAGTAATAACATTTCTACAGATGACAACTTGATATTGGAATGTAGGACCGAAAAATATAAAGTGTTATACAATCATATTTCTTTTTCTATGTTAATACTGAATAATATATTACACTTTACACAATCACTTCTCATAAGTGATTATTCGAACAAAACACAATACATTGTTAAAATTTGATTTCAACGATATAGAGTTAACGTTAAATCGTACAACGGGGTTCTGACCTTTTAGATTTAAGTTCTATACCAATACATATTTATCATTATTGTCAAGCCATTTAATTTATCAAAACATACTAATTTCAATTTTATTTGAGATTTGATTAACAAAAATACTGTAATTTTAACAATATGTGTTTTCGAAATTTTATAAATACTTAATCCTTTTTCGATTCAATTATAAAAAGGTCAGACCTTTTTCCATCTTTTTCATTTACAACTTTTTTTATGGAATTTAGAAGAGAAAAAATTTAATCATTGGAGAAATTAATGACGCGAGTCTCTTGGATAAAATTCAGCGAGAATGTTAGTAGGAATTCGTTTCAGCATTTCCTTAGGGAAGATACGTAATAATTGCCAACCAATATCCAATGATTCAAAGACTGTACGATTTTCGTAACTTCCCTGGGAAATGAAGTTCTTCTCGAACTTTGAAAGGAACTCTAAATATAGTAAATCATCTGGTGTTAAAGCTTCTTCACCAACAACAGCTTTCATAGCTTGTACATCTTTTCCAATGGCGTAACATGCATACTAAAATAAAATTATTTTTAAAAATTAGTAATATTTTTATTTATTAAAAACCATATGTAAGGTATAAAACTTACCAACTGATTAGACACGTCAGAGTGATCTTTTCGCGTCCACCCTTCACCAATAGCGGATTTCATAAGACGAGACAATGAAGGAAGTACATTAACAGGTGGATAAATTTGTCTATTATGAAGTTGACGATCAACATATATTTGTCCCTCAGTAATATATCCAGTTAAATCAGGAATAGGGTGAGTAATATCGTCGTTCGGCATAGTTAGAATTGGAATCTGAGTGATGGAACCATTACGACCTTCTACTCTACCAGCTCGTTCATATATAGTTGCTAAATCGGTATACATGTAACCGGGAAAACCACGTCGTCCCGGAACTTCTTCACGAGCAGCTGATACTTCTCGTAGAGCCTCGGCATACGAGGACATATCAGTAAGTATGACTAAAACATGTTTTTCGCATTGATAAGCCAAAAATTCAGCTGCAGTCAGAGCCAGACGTGGAGTAATGATTCTTTCAATAGTAGGATCATTAGCCAAATTCAAGAAGAGGCATACATTCTCCATAGAACCATTCTCTTCGAAATCTTGCTTGAAGAAACGAGCAGTTTCCATGTTCACACCCATAGCAGCGAATACAATAGCAAAGTTGTCTTCATGAGAGTCTAAAACTGACTTCCCAGGTAATTTTACAAGACCAGCTTGACGACAAATTTGCGCAGCAATCTGTATAAAGTTCAATTATATCAGTTGTAATAACTTCATGCATATAATAATTAAATTTATATAATGTATAATTATATAGTAGTATAAATTTAAATACCTCATTGTGTGGTAAACCTGCGGCAGAGAAAATAGGGATCTTCTGTCCACGAGCAATAGAATTCATAACATCAATAGCAGAGATGCCAGTTTGAATCATTTCTTTAGGATAGATACGTGACCATGGATTAATTGGTTGACCTTCAATGTCCAAGAAATCTTCCGCAAGAATAGGAGGGCCTTTGTCAATTGGTTTTCCAGATCCATTAAAGACACGGCCCAGCATATCTTCGGACACAGGGGTCCGAAGAGTGTCACCAGTAAATTCACAATGAGTATTTTTTGCATCAATGCCAGAAGTACCCTCAAATACCTGAACAACAGCTTTAGACCCAGATACTTCCAATACTTGACCAGATCTCATGGATCCATCAGCAAGCTTCAATTGAACAATTTCTGCAAACTTTGGGAATTTAACTTCATCCAATATTACCAATGGCCCATTTACACCTGACACAGTTTTGTACGCTGTAAAAATAAAAAAAGAATTTATTATTTCTTAAATTTAGTACATTTCACATATATATTTCAAATATAATGAAGATCTAGTGTTCAGTATGAAATGTCATTTAAACAAATGTGTATTTCGTATAGAGTTGATATATATTATACAAAAATTTTGTTGAATTATTATGTCTGTGCTTGTATGTATAGTCACATGATACATATCTCGACACGCATAAAGAACTTGTTTCAATTTCGAATTAATCTACTAAAGTTAAATACATGGTCATTCAAAATATTCTTATGCATCTGAATCATTTTTTCTCATTTATTATAATTAAAAACCAAACATATTCAAAATCAGCTGACTACTGGCAAATCGATCTGCTGCTACGCCCAGTTTACGTCGAACACTTTGCGTTTTGCGAAATTTTCTATTTCTGGATGTTGGTAAAATAAACGTATTTACTTACTAAGCCGTGGCTGTGAAATAAAATCTCTTGAAATAGCTAAAACATGTTCCTTAGTGGCTTGACGTTCCCCAATACTTTTCGAATACATTTTGACGAGTAAATTTTCTTGGTATGTTACGTCGGTCAAACAGCAGAAGGTACTGCTGCTACTATTTCGATGAAGGAAGACGGACTAAATATTAAGGGTGGGGATAACTTCAAAAATCCTATGTAAACTAACTAAAATATTACCAATATTTTCTCTAAAATTAATCAAATACATCAACACGAGTAAAGAACAAATTTTTTATTAATTATGAGGACTTTTAAATGAGGAAATTTTCCAGTTAAATGAATTTTACTTTGATAAATTGATAGATATAATAAATAGCAAGTATCTGACAAAGATAGAAGCAATGGCACGTGCGATCACGTGGCTTATACTAAGTAACTCAGTGAATATTTATTAACAACAAAACTTGTAAAAATATGTGTTATAAACAAATGTACCATAAAAAAAATATTAAGCGATATTTGTGAAGAAAGATCGTATACTTTTATCAAATATATGTATATTCTTTGGATTATGTACTATTCGCTACATGTTATAGCGGTTTATTCAATTATGAATACTTTAATAGAAATCTTAATATTTAATAATTCATCTCAGAAAGATTAGTATTAAAGAGAGACAGAAAGAATTTTATATACATTTTTCTTATTTTAATTCTGGATCTTTTATTTATATACTTCAACTTTTCAAATGAGTAACATTTTAACAAATACATTTCAATAAGTATTACAAATATAAAATCCATAAAACCATCTGATAGAAAAAAATTGTCGCAAACAAATTGTCGTTATTTAAAATTTCTTCATATATTTTGATAAAAAATATAGTGTCCATTTTTAATTAGACAAGATGTTATAAAATTTGTGCATTTCTAGCCTTGACCCAATTCATTATGTATACATAATGGTACTGCTTTTAGTTGCGGACCTGACAGTAATAATTTCGCGCCGAGAAAGTGCGAGTGTGCAGTGAGACACGGTGGCGGCTGGTTCGAGGATATATACGTGAATCTAAAAAGGTTGATTCGTTTAAGCTGATGTTCTAAAAGATTTCTTAACATTATTTTTTTAAGTACTCAAATTTTGTATATCATTGTATAATCGATCTATAGAAATAAGTTTTTATCGTTGTTCCAATCGACACTGTGTACTCGTGCTTCACTGACAGGAAAATACTATACTGAACCATGGCGGCTCTTAAACGAATAGTCAATCTATCTAAAACTCTTAAAACAATGACGACTACGTCTCGTCTGTGCTGTTCTCAAACATCGAAGAAGACCTATTTTACGTACGTGAACGAACCTTCTATGCCAATATTAGACAAGGAACCGTGCTGGCTCAAAACTGCCGATGAAGCGATCGAGAAAGCAGAATTAGATTCTGGTAATTATTATTCCTCGTAATACATTACATGTACGTTAATACATTAGATATTTTGTTTCATTATTTAATTCTCTTTTTAAAGCCATACTGTTTAATGATAAAATTATACTTTTCGAAAACTAACCTCAAAGTATTGTAAGAGTAAATCCAGATGTCAACAATTTTGTTGACATAATTATTCGCTTACCCTATTTATAAAAAAAAGAATGTATTTTTCAGATTTATATATTTGTTTCCGAAGAAGAGTAAATGTCAAAGCAAATTTTCAATACTGATCTTAATCTTATCTTTCTGTTTAAGTAAATAATGATTTATATCAAGTTATGTTGAGTTTCATTCTTATCATCTGAGATCTTTTACATTACTAGTGACTTTATCAGGTTATAAATTTAAACATCATCTCATGTCTAAATAACACATCAACTTTAGTAATTATCTATTACTCTTATGCTCTTATTGGTTGTCATATTCATGTTCGTATATAAAACATTTCTTCAAAATATTATTCTTATAATGGATTATAAGATTTACAACACCAAATTATCAATACATTAAAATCAACTGCAAATATTCTTTTTTTAAATTCAGTCCTTTTTCCAAAAGGTTGTTTATGCTCAAATTATACCGTCTTAATATAAGAAGCTAATATATTTGTTATGTTTGAGACTCCCATGTATAAGTTAAAATTTTATATGAATGTTTCATTTACGAACTCTTCAACGAACGCTTCATACCAGCGTTTCAAGGGTCATCTAAGCAGATTAATACTGACGTATTTGATAGCTGTCAGATTATATAGGGAGAGAGATAGAAAGAGACAGAGCTCATGTTATACATTCATTACCGATCAGAAATTTTCAACGATTCTATCGATTAATCGATCGATGGTAATTAAACATTCCCACATTGAAAATTTTATTATTTTATGGAATGTCATCAAAATTACAGTATGAAAAATGAGAAACATGATTTTTATATTGATGTACATACTACATACATATGTACATATGTATATGTTATACGTAGACTTCTTTTTTTTTCTTTTTGTACGTGGGGAATCCTCTTGGACACCTCCCCCCCCCCCCGCTCTTCTGGGAAGCTGCGGGGTAGTGTCGGACTTTACCGACTAAAACCCTAGGTGGACCACCTGTCGCTCAGCTGGGATGCCCCGGGACCTTTTTCGAATTACTGCAGGAACACTCCTGCGTCTTCTCCTGTCTGAGGGAGTCGTTCCTTGGTTAGTTCGGGCATTGGGAGGGATCACCCCTCTCAACGCTATCCCCTGGGCTGTCGTGCAAATCTGAGGAGATCCAAATCCTCCTCGATGTGTCGACCCCTATGACCACTTAGGGTGGCGCAGGGCCGTCATTCGGCGCGGAAGCCTGCAAGAGTGGGATGTTATACGTAGACCGCGAATATTTATGCAATTCAGATATTGTACGAAATAAAATTGAAATGTAATATACGAAAATATGTTATAATAATGAGATCTTTATTGTTTAAACATTATTATTATAACTTAAAATTGAATAACCTATAAGCATTTTTGCTATATTAGCGGTAGTTAACCAATAACTTTTATCACTTAAAATTGATTGGACCTATAGTTCGGTATAATGAGAATATAACCTCATTATCATTATTTATGTAATTCTAAAGCTGGAATTTCTCTGGAGTTCCTCTGGAATTTTCATTTCGACATAATTTCTTATCTGACATTTCCTGTTATTTACCTTTACAAGAACTTTATACAACAGTTATAAAAAGCAGTATAAAAAATAATTTATCCATTGTATTTATTATAGCATTTACATACGTTCATGAGACTAAAAATTTGATATTATGGAAATAAAATGAAGAATCTGATAAAAAACGCGTCATTGAAAGCAAAGGGTATGTGCAAATATCTTCTTTAACCACTGTATATATAATACCATATACATATCATATGTAGCCTGTTAATATTAATAGTCAATACGCTTGTTTATAGAGTTACAATTGTCAAGTATAGAATATCATATAAAATGATGACCTCAAATATGCAAGCAAATATGCATTTTGATCGGCGAACATTATTAGTTTTGATGAAGCGCGCAATCACGCATAGATCAAATTTCATCTATTGTACTTGCGGATCTAGTTTTCATTTATAAAATCTTCATCATCTATGAATTGCGTAGAATAAAAAATTGTATTATCAAAATTTGAAAAAATACTTATCAATATCATTTTCCTATTTATAACCCGGAAGTTATTACGTAATCAAAATATACGTACACAGTAAGCCTATATGATATTCAATTTACATAAATTACAACGATAGCAAATTTTTATCAGGATAACTATGACCATTCGAGTATACATTAAACAAACAATAATAAAAGCGTATTTGGTTTAATTTAGTTAGATATGGAAGAATGCTCAAGCCGGAAGAATGCTAGATAAATCATTTACAAACGACTGTCATCTTTGAAATACTACAATAAATGTTATTATTTATACCTATAGATATTCACAGTACTATAGAAGCATAATTGTATTCTATAGCGAATAGAACATTGAAATAGAATACGTCGTGTATGCACATTTATACATATGTATGTATGTTCTTAGCAGCGACTGAATTAGAAGTGTTTACTATTCCCAGTCCAAGCAGACTTTATACAGCCTCTTTATATTTTTCAGATCAACTCGTATTTGTCCAAGGTGCAGCAGCTACACCTACTGAACTGTTAAGGGCGATGACTGAATATGGTGTCCGATGTGACGTGAGAAATGTACGATTGTTTCACATGCATCTTGAGGGTGAGGCATCGTTCGCTAAGCCAGAAAATGCAAGTAAGTGATATTGTGATTTCTTTCGCGTTATTCGATCTAATATAATAAATCGAAACAAAAATCATACTGTTAAGACTATTTGATTACATATTATAGCGCTTTGTATGCAGAACATTTCAGATCCATCAGCTTCTTCATTGGAGGCAACGTGAGACCAGCTGTTCAAACGGGTCATGCCGACTGCATTCCAATTTTCTTGCATGAGATTCCACGAGTATTTAATGAAGGATATATAAAACCAGATATTGCCCTTATCCACGTTACTCCACCTGATCACCATGGATACTGCTCACTTGGTACTAGCGTCGATTGTGTACGATCTGCTGTGAGCAATTCTACACGCATCGTAGGTAAATTTTCGAATCTTCTCAAACTCACTCGACATACTAGAATTGTCCTATGATTAATTCTTCTTCTTCGTTATCTACAGCTTTAGTGAACAAATATATGCCAAGAACATTTGGCGATGCTATAATTCATGTCAGCCATTTGGATTTCGCTGTGGAGCATCACAAACCACTTCCGGTGCATCCCGTGAAGCCGCCGTCGAAAGAGGAACAACAAATCGGTAAATATATCGCCGAAAATTTAGTAGTAAACGGAGCCACATTGCAAATGGGTATCGGAAGCATACCAGACGCGGTTCTATCGCTTCTGACGAGTCACCAGAATCTTGGAATTCATAGTGAAATGTTTAGCGATGGTGTAGTAGAGTTAGTGAAAAAGGGATGTATAACGAATAATCGCAAAACAATGCACAAAGGTAGAATCGTCGGTTCGTTCTGTGTTGGATCAGAGAAGTTATACGATTTTATGAACAATAATCCTTTTATAGGTAGGTACATTTTATACTGTCTTCTTTTTGTAATGAACATGGACAAACATATCATTTGATGGATTTTATAGAAATGTTGGCAGTGGATTACGTGAACGATCCAAAGATAGTAGCCAAACAACCGAATATGACGGCTATTAATTCGTGTATAGAAGTTGATATTACTGGTCAAATTTGCTCTGATAGCATTGGAACTAGAATGTATTCTGGATTCGGAGGACAATTAGATTTTATTATGGGTGCCGCTCTTAGCGAAGACCGTCAAGGAAAGCCTATCATTGCATTACAATCAGTTACCTCGAAGGGTGAAAGTAAAATTCAACCCGTCTTAAAGTCAGGTATGTAATTATTATTATTAAGTATTCTTGTTTTGATCAAGACTTCTACTTTTGTTGTTCGTTGTAAGGTGCTGGTGTTGTTACAAACAGAGCAGTTGCACGATACGTGGTCACGGAATATGGAATTGCTAGTTTATTTGGTAAAAGTCTTCAACAACGATCATATGAACTAATTCAAATCGCCCACCCCGATCACAGAGAAGCGTTAGAAAAAGCGGCATTTGCACGTTTAAAAGTAATGCCAGCGCCATAAGCAGATTGAAAACAATATTCGAAGGATTTCTTTTAATAGCATTTCGTGATAGTTGTTTCTCATAAGCATAAACATTTGTATGCATCGAGGAAAGTTATGATAAATTATATCATGATTTTTTAAATTTATGTCATCTTGTTTGAAAGAACGGTAAAGTGAACTTAAGAAAAGAAGTATCAAAAATAGAGTTTCAACATCACGTTATAGCGAATTGCATTTTGAATATTTATGTAAAGACTTTCATTTTAAATAAGTCAAAAACATATTCGTCTAAGAAATAGGAATAAAAAAGCTTTTACTTTAACGGGGTATTTAACATTAAAAGTACAATCGAAATGTGGTTGATGATAACCAAGATAGTATATAATAATAACGAATAATTTTTACACGAAATTTGAAGACGTTCCTGTGTAAATTAACGTTATTGTAATTGAGAGTACATAACATTTGAAACAATAAATTAAAAATAAAATAAATATAAAATACATATTATTTCATTGTAATTATTTCCATCTGTACTGAATAAAGCATAAAACGAAAATGTTTGTTTGAACGTATATCGAGAAAATTGAAAAATCGAATACCGATAAATCCGACATTCAAATACTAATCGTGGAGATGGTAACGGATCTAATGTGATTTGACGTAAACTGACATTTAAGATTAAAGAAATTCTTTAGATTATGTGTCATCCAAATTTCGACGTAATTGCCGTATATACTCTACTGCATCAACAAGCTTTAGCAAATTTTAACCGTTTATATATTTTTTGACGTCTCATATATTTTCTTTTATCAAAATGTTTGGACTTAATTTTCGTCGAAATTTGGAGTCAACATTTAGCAAAATTTTACCGACAAAACCCTTTAATATGTGCGGTGTGAGGTATATACGAGAACCCTTACAACCTTTAAAACGATGTCCACGATGGGTTTGCGTAGAAGATGCAGTGAAAATTATCAATTCAGGTATTTAATATCGTATGATTATCTTCCTTCCATACTTAAACAGGTTTATATAAATATTATTTTATGACTAGACATACATTAAATTCATGTTATTTCAGAGCATCTTGTTTTTATACAAGGAGGTGCAGCAACGCCTAATGAATTAATACGTGCTATGACTGAACATGGTGTTTGTAATAATTTACGTGGAGTACGATTAATTCATATGGGTCTCGAGGGTGATGCACCATTTGGAAGTCCTGAATTTGAGAGTACAGTATTTTATAACTTAAAATATTAGACATAATCGCTACGCTTTATTATGTTCATAAAAATATAATTATCTTTCAGAACATTTTAGATCTGTAAGCTTTTACATCAGTGCTAATCTTAGAGAGGCTGTTAATGAAGGCAGAGCAGATTATATTCCAATATTTCTTCACGAAGTACCAAAACTTTTTTACGAGAAGAGAATTATTCCAGATGTTGCATTAATTCAAGTCAGTGTCCCAGATGCTCGTGGTTTTTGTTCTTTAGGTGTAAGCGTGGATTGTACGCGTGCTGCGATTAGTTCAGCCAAAGTTATTATTGGTTAGTAAGCATTTGGTAATAGATAACTGCTACATTTGAATAAAAATAAAAATGTCTTTTTTCTTCATTCAGCTCAAGTTAACGAACATATGCCAAGATCATTTGGGGATACTGCTATTCATTCTAGTCATATTGATTGGGCTGTCAAATATGACTGTCCTTTACCATGCGTAGCTAGTACTCCACCAAATGAGATTGAGCAGGAAATTGGCAAGATAATTGCACAAAGGTTAATAGATGATGGAGCAACCTTACAACTTGGGATTGGTAACATACCTGATGCTGTTCTCTGTTCTCTTGGTAATCATAAAGACTTGGGAGTCCATACAGAAATACTTGGTGATACAATGGTAGATTTAGCAGAACGAGGGAATATTTCAAACAAAATGAAAATAAAGCATAGAGGACGTACGGTCAGTTCTCTGGCAATTGGTACAAAAAGAGTATATGACTTCTTACATAACAATCCATTTGTAGGTGTGTACATTCGCCATTTTTTTAAATTATTAATATATACAAATTTCTTAATTCTGCAAATAACAAAGTATTTATGCGTTTATGTAGAAATGCTTGCAATTAATTACGTAAACGATCCTCGAGTAATATTACAACAACCTAAAATGACAGCTATTAATTCTTGTATAGAAATGGATATTACTGGTCAAATATGTTCAGATAGTTTAGGTTGTAAAATGTACTCTGGATTTGGTGGCCAACTTGATTTTACTCGAGGTGCGGCATTGGGCCAGGATGGTCGAGGAAAAGCCATAATTGCGTTCCCTTCAGTAACAAGTAAAGGAGAAAGTAAAATTCAACCAGTAATCAAACTTGGTATGAAAACGAATTTTATATCAACCATTTATGAAAAACAATCATTTATTTCGATTAAAATGAATGTTTAATATAATAGTTTGTAAATACAAAAGAGTCATATCGTCATCATGTAAATACGATCGAAATCTGTTTCATAGGAGGTGGTATCGTGGTAACGAGAGCACATGCACACTACATAGTTACTGAGCATGGTATAGCAAATCTTTTTGGTAAAACGTTACGTCAAAGAGCAAATGCACTGATTCAAATTGCTCACCCCGATCATAGAGAATGTCTCGAAAAAGCTGCATTTGAAAGACTTAAATCTAATCCAACGAAATATTTATAATTTATATGTAAAAATTATATAGCTTATAAAATTTTGTAACACCATTTAACGCTTATTGCACGTAGAAAAGGTTTTTTACCTTAATGTTTGTGTTACAAAATTTTTGCGTGAATGTCTTTTTTGCATAGAAAAAAAATGAAATGAGCAACAAAGACTTATAATTGTTATCATGAAATTCGTTTTTACGAATCACTCGTTATACACATACAATTTGAATAAATAATTTATTTATTTCTAATTCTTATTTAAAAGACAAAGTAATATTTACGTATATATATACATACAAATGTGATTTTTTAATTTATAAATATAGCGCACACTTAATATTTCTCAAAAATTGATACCTTCTGGTAATGTTCCTTCTCGCCGTCTCTTTTCAACATTTTCATAGTATTCAGAAAAATTAACATAAGGCTTAATTCTAGAGTTTTTGTTTGTCGATTTTGCACCAGAAGGATACATATCTGATGTTGATGAAGTTTCAGTTGTTGAAAAATCGGAATTTTCTTCTGTAACGCTTGTACTTGAATACTCGTTCTCTAGCATTGTTGTAATCTGAGCAGATTCTACAATTGGGTTAAATCTGACTGATTGATTAGTTGGACTTTTCAATGCATGAGGAAGCGGGAAATTAAAATTTCGTACGAGAAGAGTTATATCATCTCGTTTACCAGTTGTTACTGTACTTTGTAAATTACTCATATTAATGTCATGATGAATTCTTACAACTTTATCTACAACAGCTTGAGCAACTCCTGTTAAAGTGGACTGTGCCTGAAACTGAAATTTATTTCGCGAGAATAAGAATATATTATTGTATGTATGATCAATAATTATTTCACACCTCTTGAACTGCAAAATTAATTAATTTTATATTAACTTGATCAACTCCAGTTACTTCCTCTAATGATTTATATAGACCACGAGACATAAGCAATAAAAATTTACAGGAGTCATCAAGTTCTATGCCACCATGAATTTCTGGTTCTGCAATGACAGGTTCTGCTGTGGCAGATGCTAATTCTTCAAATTCTCTGTATCCCCCTTTGACAAGATAGTTCCCAAGACAACGTGTAGTTTCCTGATTTCCAATACGAGATCCTTTAACATAAATTATTATTAAATACCCCAAAAATTGAAGAATTATATTGAAATTAAATATGGTTTTTAAAAATTACCTTGCCTTATAGAATCAATATCCAATTCTAAATGAGACAATCTTAACAATTCATCTTCATTCCTCAAGTCATGATCTACACTTAGTTGTACAACTCTTAACACTTGATTAGCATCTGTTTTGCATAATAAAGCTCTACTGTCGCCAACATTAGCAACATATAATTTTCCACGATATATAAGAGCTACAACTGCGCTAGTTCCTGCAGATAGCTCACAGTTTAAAGCATTTAATTTATCAACCTAATAAAATCTTAAGATGTAAACAATATTTGATATTTTCAAAATTCGTATAATATAATATACTTAACCAACCAAATGCGGGAACTTTTGATAAGTTTCATAGGAGTTTAATCCATCGGGTATATCAAATTGCAAACTGGTTCGTTCAGCCAAAAGGTCTCCAATAGAATCTAAATATCCTTTTTCCACAGCTATAAACGCCTGTCTATATTAATATATTCCACAACTTTACTTTTCTTACAAAAATATAATAGCCATAATTTACAATCTTCATTACAGCTGTACTTTACTTTATTACCTAAGAACTTCTTTAACTTCTTCATCTGTTGATTTACCATTTAATTGTCCAAGTAAAATCTCTGCAGCCATTCGCTGCATAGCAAAATTTGCGACTTTTGTGCCTTCATGCCCATCAAATACTCCATAAAGGAACGTTGAATCGTCATAGCGACAATGAAAGCTACGATCTTCAAATGGATGTTCCTCCTGTCTATACCCATCCTCACGATAAATTATATTCGTAGAAAATCCTACACCTAATAAAATATTTGAAGGGTATAAACATTAAACAAGATCGTTTCCAGGTTATGTTATTGAAGTTTTACGCACCAGATTGTTTACATACTGGCAAATCATCCGTCCAACTATACTGAGTATCCTGAAAAGGTATTAAATTAGGGCGTTCTGCCCTAGTTGGCATTGTTAAAGAAGATGAAGTAACTTCAACAAAAATTTCAATTGATATACATGCGGACTTACGTTTCTAACATATCGACTGCATATCGATTCATATCGACTAAATATATCAAAAAATCCACAACAATCGATTAAATTAATTTAAATCAAATATTTCAAAAGACAATATTATTATTCCATTACTATATTTTATTTAAAGCTTTTATCATCTATATTAGTTAATCCATGGTTATATATATATATATATATACGTATAATATAACGACACGTTTATATAATGTACAAGTTATTAAATAAAAATATATGTATATGTGCACGTACAAAATTTAGTATTGCCTTACGAAATGGATTATTTCAATTTTTTCTTTTCCTTCATATTCCGATAAGTTTATCTTTTATTTCCTATGTATTATCACAGACGAATATGTATTATTTTGTATTTTGTAAAAGTTTTAGTTTTTTAGACAACAGGTATATACTATAAGAAACAAAAGCAATTCTTATTACGAACTTTTATCCTACCTGCCAAATTATATGACATCCCGACCAATTAATAGTAAAAATTTTAGTAATTAATAAACAATTAAATTAATCGACATTGAATATGACAATTTTTAATCGCATCGTAATGAATCACAATTACTAGTCTTACAAAACACTTGGTAGTATGAAAATGTAAAAAGGCTCTTTTTAAAATATCAACCAAAGTAACATTTATTAACAGAAAGAAATAAATTATTCAACAGGTTATTGCATATAGAGTATTCTAACTGAAATATTTTTTTGTGTTTTTCGTTGTACAAAAAGTAATTATGTGATATTAATATTAATATTTAATATTTTTTACTTTTAATTTATAAAGGAGAAAATGATTCGACGGCCTCAGTTAACAAAAACTGAACAACTTCGTCAGGCCAAAACTGCATCACTTGTAAGAGATATCGAACTAAGGGAAGATGCAGCATCCAGACACCAAAGAGACTCATTCAAAGTACGCAGGCGGATGGTTAGACCTGAGCCAAAAAAAGTAGACTTCACTAAACCAGGAATGACTAAAGCAATGCTAGCTAGAGTAAAACATGCTGAGAAATTTAAAGAAGAATATGAACGTAAGCAAGAATCAGTTACATCAGTTCGAACACCTAAAAGGACACCTGCACCAATAGGAGGTGATGCCAGGTCGCGATGATAGTTAAATTTGATTGTAACAAACAACATGATGGATAACAAGTTCCTCTCTCTTTAATTTGAATTATGTTTCTCATATCATATTTATTTCATAAAATATTTCATAAAATATTAAATAATATAACAAAAAATAAATTAACTAATTCTGCAATTTCCATTACCATATATTTAATGTATAAAATTACTATGTATAAAATTACTTCAAATTAGGATGGGCAAGGAAAGAACTCCAGGTAGAAAGACTCCGCACATAACACCGGCTACAACTCCTCGAAGAGGAGTCTCACCATCTAGAAGAGAATTTGAAACTGTAGCCAGTCGTTTACCTTCTCCCATAAAAACTCCAAAGACACCAAGATTACCTGCAAAAGTTCTACCTAGAAAAACTACTGAATTAGCTAAAATTATGAATGCTGATATAATTCAGGCTGATCCAATTGGTGAAGGAATAATTAGTAATATTGTGATACCTCCTGGAATAGTGAGCGAAGATCGTACTACCATTGTTAATATATCACAACCACCTGTGGATCCTGAATCAAAAATAGTATCACAAGTGGCTAATCGTTCGATTCAAGTGATCAGGTGATTTCATAAAATTTTTTTCCTTTTGGTAATAATAACATGACATATTTCATCATTGATAGTGAAACTCTTGATGAGCAAGATGCTGCTGAATCTGCAGCAGTACAAAATAGACTAACAGAATTACAACAAGCTAGAAGAGATTTTGTTATTGCAGTTGCAAATGTTGGTGGAAATGCTCTTCATCTTGAAGATGATAGTCGTCCCACCACTGTTCTTGATTCTGCTCATATATCCCCTCTACATCAACCCATTCCACAAAAAAAGATTATACGGTAATATTTTAAATAGAGCACAGTTAAATAAAACTCTTATAGCTATTACATCTAATAATAGTATTTCTATAGAGTCCCTGAGTTAGAGGACCTTGAATATACTATTGATCACCCAGATATTATTGCTGCGCGTGAATATATGCAAAAATTTAAAGCTGACATGGAAGCAAGAGAAGCAGCTAAAAGAATGGAAGAAGAATTTGAAAGAATAGCAGCAGCAGAACATATGTCAGATGAATTAGATTTAGATATTCCTTTTGAAGAAGAAATTTACCAAGAGAGAGATATCTCTTGGGAAGAAGATGAAAGTGGCGTGGCTATGCCTCGTCCATCTAGAATAAAAGCTCAAATTTCTCCTATTCCTAAACAACAAAGACCTTATCAATATGAACCTTTTGAACCAGAACAATTAGAAAAATTCTTTGATGTTCAAACTTATCCACCTTGCCCACAATGTGGGCCACCACCAGGTAGAGAACATTTACATCCTGACTTGTGGGAATTGGAAGACCCATGGTACAAAAAACCTCCAGAACCTGATATGCCAGACTTAATAGAGTTTGAAGAGTCTGACCTAATACGTTTCTAAAGTTTACCATATACAATTTTTTATAACAATTTGTTGTAAAATATTGATATCTAATATAATGTATAACTACTACACACATGTAAATAATAATAATAGTGATAATTATTTTTTAATAATGCAATGTGTAATCACCAAAATTTCATATTTAACAAAAGCTGTTAAACATAAAATTTTTTATTAATTACAAAATGAAAGTCATTCATAAATTTATGTTTGTGTAATATCATTTATATATACGTAAAATAGGTTTTTATTGCTTGTATTTTTCAACTAAATTTATGCATAACCGATATTGTAAATTTATTGATAAATATAGCTAATCATCGATAACCAATAAAATACTTATAAAAAAGTGAAAAATGTAATATGTAATGAAATTACTGATGATCGAAATCGAGATATATCGATTATCGTGTACTTGAAATGTTACTTTAACTTGCTTTGACTAACGTGGTAGATGTAAATACATGGTAAACAAGTGCATAAGATGAGTGATCGACAAATTTAGTAACATGTTTCGCTACTCTCACTATTTCGATTTAAAATTGAAAAAATTATCAAGAACTTTCTGTGCCGAATGTAATATTTATTAACAGTTGTGCGTGAAATTTTATTTAATTATGGAGTTCTATTATTATATTTATTTGCTTGACACATGTGCATATCTATCGTGGACTTCTTAATTGTACATATTTCAAATATTTATAATGGACGTACCCTAAAAATTAATTAATTATAATTGACAGTAAATTATATTTATATATAAGTACTACGAGTATAATGGCGACACCCACTAACGGTAACGGTAATCTCATCGACGAATTTGAAGAAGCATTTCAGGTATGATATAAGTAATATCTTTTAATATAATTTTTTAAAACGACATTTTGACAAAATTACAGATTTGTTTTTTCTTTCATTTGTTTTGTTTTAACATAAAATACACTTTGCAGCAATGTTTGAGTATATTAATAACGAAAGACGAAGGGTTAGGAAACAATGGAATTGGAGTGTCAGGTGGTTTGACTGTGGATAAAGAAGAAGCACGTAGTGAAGTTGAACAGGTCACGCTAAGATTTATAGATTTGGCAAGACAGATGGAAGCTTTCTTTCTGCAGAAACGATTTTTGTTGTCTGCATTGAAACCAGAATTAGTAATAAAAGAAGATATCAATGATCTTAGAGTAGAATTAGCACGTAAAGAAGATCTCATAAAAAGGCATTATGACAAAATTACAGTATGGCAGAATTTATTAGCAGATCTACAAGGCTGGGCAAAGTCTCCAGCTCAAGGCCCAGCACCTAATGGTAAGAATCATAAAAAAATGTTAAGGAATGATAATATAGTAAATAATTTTAACGCACTTTAGGTTTACCAAATGGTACTCAAACTGGACAGAACCAACAAAGTGCCAATGGAGGTGGAAATGCAACGATGCAACAACAACAGCAAATATTACAGCATCAGCAGCAACTCCAACAGCAACAACAACAGTTGCAACATCTACAACAACATCAAATGCAACAGCAACAACTTCATCAGCAACAGGTATTTAAGTAATACCGTTACGAGCAAAGCTGAAACTCCTGTATTCAGGCAGTTGTCTAAAATTAGCGTTGAAAAATTTTTTTTAAAATATCACATGCAATTTAAAAAGAAAAAATGTGCGGCAGCGAAAATTGTATATTTACAGAAAGCTACTTTTGCTGTAGCAGTTATAGTTAGAAGTTACATTTTAAATCATCAGTCTTTAAGATCTGTCTCACTTTAGTTGTAAAAAGAATTCAAACATTATCAATACTGTAAATTATTGAATTTGTTTATACAAAGTATTGCAGTTACACATACACGTATATCACAAGCTTATTTATACTCACCGTAATGTTCTCATTTCAAAATGGTATATTTATTATTACTAGATTTCTATATTATTTGTTACAATTTAAAACTGAATGAATATTAATGTTGGATGATTGTATGTATCTGTGTGTATGCATGTGTGTGTGAATGATAAAATGTATATAAATAGATTAAATTATGAAGTAATCTTTTTGTGATTGAANCCTATCGACAGAAATGTAATATGTAAGAACTAAAAACTTGAAGTGCTTTTAGTAGCTGCGATATAAAATTACAAAAACATAAATTTCATTTATAAGAAAGGAAAGTATTAAATAGATACACTTACATAAATATGTTGTAAAATGGTGCCAAAATAATTGCTATTAAAATGTGTACAAATATTTAGCCAAAAACTGATATAATAAATCTGATAATGGCAATAATAAAAAAAAATAAGCATATTACTTTTGCTTAACATTAATAGCACACCTAATAATCCCTACTACCTTTAAACATATTAGGAACAGGTAGTGATACTTCAAAAGTATATCATTTCATAATTATTCAAAATTAAACTATATACCCCACAAATATGTACACATCTGTTTATATATTTTCTTTCATATAACATAGTATAATTATTTATGTCACATATTGAAAATTGTTATAAATTTGACATATTTTTCAATATTTATGAATTTCCTTGTTTATAATACAATGAATATCTTCTGCATGTAAACATGTATGCATGTATTTTGCATCAATGTAAGAGCTACCAAGGAAAGACGTATAAAAACTTAATTTATAGTAAATTATGAAAATTACATGTCAAAAAATTTATTTTATTTATTCTTAAAAATTTTATGAATTGACATGTACTTTTTTAATATAATGTTTAGACATAGTATTGAATTAAAATATTGCAGCTATTCATAAAAGCGAAAAAAGATTATGCCATTTTACTTATGTTTTTACATGCAAGTAGATGTTTGCAGAATAAATCTCTATTCATGGCAAAAAACATTGTGCTTTCTTTCATTTCCCTAATTACTGTTCCTAATACATCCTACTGGCTTGTAAGGATCGGAACTCTTAATTTCACTATAGACTTACATATTTAAGTATATTGCATGTGTGTTTCATTTGTGTACAGCATTTCTAAGATTTTCATCTTTTAATCATTTCACTGCTATCTTTGATCCTCCTAAATGCTTAGTTTTCATTTAGCATCATTTTCTATGATACAATAAAATTTATGTTCAAAAAATTGTTTATATCAAATGTATATTGATAAGAATATAATGATAGAATATATATGTGACGTAAAATTGCAGGTACAACAAGGGTCTGGTGCACCTCCCACATCGGGTCTTCAAGGAGTTGGGGTCTCAGTTGGACAACAAGGAATGTTCATGACACAAGGAGGAGTAAGTGTGACTGGTACACGGGGTGGATTTCCCGTCGCAGGTGTAGGAAGTAGTGCTCTCCAGGGTCCTCTCGCTTTCCTGGAAAAGACAACGAGCAATATAGGAATGCCCGAAAGGCGGAGTTGACGCGGAAGGGGGAGGGGCCGGGGTCGGGGTCGAGGAAAAGGCCGAGGAAGAGGACGAGGCGGAGGAGGCAGTTTACCTCCGCCACCACCACTTCTCGATACTTCGGACCCGTCGTCGTATGCTGCTGCTGCCGCAGTTGCAGCTGCTGCGGCAGCGCCCCTTCCCTCTCCACAGCAGCAGCCTCCACCATCTTGTACATGAATATATTTCCAACAAATTCATTTGTTATTGTAAGATATCGTTCCTATAACTAAAATTATTGCGGTCGCAGAAAATTGTTTTTGATCGTATAGGTTTATACCATCTTTAGTAAAAGGCTGGAGCGCTTTGTTAAGTTAATGTTTAGTACGCAATTTTATAATATGGTTATATAAATATGTACATTAAAAAATATGCGTGATGCATCTTAATTAATTATTTAAAAAAAACAGGATTTTAATTAAAAATGATAATTAAATAATGCCAGTTTTATTAAATCGTATATCAGTATAAATAATGAACATATAATACCATTCAGTTATTTCTGGAAAAATATTTTGTGTTCATTCTGTAAATTGCTGACTTTTTACTTTGGTATTTTATATTTTCTCTTTATGTAATAATAACTGGAAAATTACATAAAGAACATATGGTGTATTCATGAAATAAAATAATCAGTACATATGTCCTTTTAAACTGTTCAAGGGGATGAGCAGCAGAAACTGTACATAAGAAAATTGCAATGGTCAAAGCGTTAACATAAATTTTACATGTACATAAAATTAGAAGTACGACTTTTCATACAATAAGTCATATTGTATTTTATTATATTAAGTTCAAATAGTTATTAACACCCTTACAAATTACGTGTAATAGATTACACGATACTGATCAAAATTATGTATTTTAAATGCAACACAAATAAAGTATAAATTGCCCAAAATTTAATATACCTCCCATAGATATATCTCTATTATATTAAGCTATACTTTGTACAAATTTAGTATATTGTATTCTATTCTATACGACGTCGTACAATCAGACCTTTTTGATATTGTTAAATCTTTCCTATTCTTTTATAATTATTGATAGTCACTGACACTGTCTTTAATTGTTTCAGTAAATGTAACACACCTTATATAATGTGAATAAAGCGAGCTGTACAAAAGAAGATTCACCATATTTGTACTAGGTATTGCTGTACTGTAAAGATATAATTCTGTACACAAATACAATGACTACGAATTTTATAAATGGCATGTGATTCGATTTTCTTATACAACGTTATTCGCTTGAGTTGGAACCCGCGTTCGCGAGAACATATGAGAATGGCAACATTACATATACACTTACTATTACAATCAAATGTCGTTCGCCACCTATGAGCTGTTGCTAGAAGTATAATTAGGCGAGAGACAATGCAGTTTGGTAATCGCCGAAGGACTTCAAATTTGGCGTCACAATAAGGAGAAGACGATTGGTGTCTGATTTTTAATTGTTCTGCTGTCGAATATAAGAATAAAGTGAGTGATTGAGATACAACAAAACACCTTATGGAATTCATATTTAGACTGAGTATTTAAAAAAAATAGAAATTAATTAAACCCTCGCAGCAATGCCTGAATTGGAAGTTGTTTACGTTAGATGAAACTGATGGCAGATGAATACAATTTTAAGTAAAAAAAATTACATTTTAGTTAAATTTCAGGTAAGCATAATTAGATACTAGTCATAAAAAAAAAAGAAAAAAAAATTGATTACATGTGGGACAGAAGTGAATACACTTGTTTGCTTCGAAGTTTTCGGGGGGCGCGTAGAGACATGAAATCGTCAGACAAAAGCGCGACACTTGCTTTCTCAGCGACCGTCTTTATTGTAATGTCAAATTTAGAATACTTCTAGCAACAGCTTGTAGATTGCGAACGATATTTGACTGTAATAGTAAACGTATATGTTACACTGTTACCACTCTGATATGTTCTCACGAGCGCGGGTTCCAAGATAAGTGGATAACTCTGTACATTCCGATGCATGTACTTAATTCGTTGTATCGACTTTAGTCATTTTGTATAAATGTCAGAATGTCAAACGGGAGGTAAGCGTGGATAAAATATATGTATATATATAATATTGTGTATATGTGTATGTATATATAGAACAAAGTTATATATACATATATATACATGCGTGTATACATATATGTATACGTATATATAAAAATAGATAAACTTGCATCATACAACTTAAAATAGTTGTAAATTTTAACACAATGCCTGCAAAAACTGGATCAGCGTGCGGGTCGGACGACCTGCCATTCCAGCTGGCACATATGGTAACTTATCAGGTCCAGGGCCCATTACTCCTGCAATATCTAAATGCATCCATGGTGTATTGTTTGAAATGAATTCATGTAGGAAAGCAGCGGCTGTACATGAACCACCACCTTTCGTTCTCGCAACATTTCTTATATCAGCTGATTTAACTTTTTCTGCAATTGATACCATATTATTCGATTATTACTCTTCAAAGTTAAAAATATTGATTAATTGAATTATTTTCTTACTTGTCATTTCATCTGTGAAATGCTGCCAAAGTGGAAATCTCCATACTCTATCACCAGTAAGAGTACCTGCATTTCTTAGTTTTTCAAACAGTGAACTATTGTTTGTGAAAACTCCAGTTGCTGCTCCTCCTAAAGCAATTCTCATCGCACCAGTTAGTGTTGCAAGATCCAAGATAAAACTGTACATGAAAAGTATTTAATAAAAATATCTATACTACTGTATCAATTGTTATATATTTCTTAATTGATGCAACAGCTACCTTGGATTAAATTCTTGAGCATAACAAAGTGCATCCGCAAGAATAAGTCTGCCTTCCGCATCGGTGTTATCTACGATAATACTCTTCCCATTCATTGCAACTACAACATCTCCTGGTTTAGTCGCAGTTCCAGATGGCAAATTTTCAGTAAGTGGTATCAAACCAATAAGATTCAATTTTAATTTAAGTTCAGCAGCAGCTCGAATAGCAGCTACTACACATGCAGCACCAGTCATATCAGCACGCATTTCGTCCATATCAGCTGGAGGCTAAAGTTATATAATGTTATTTACACTAAATGTATTAATTTACAATTACTTTACCTTAAGACTGATACCGCCAGCATCGAAAGTAACACCTTTTCCAACGAACGCAATTGGTTGAGAATTATCATCAACACCTCTATAGCAAATTTCAACGAACTTCGGTGGCTCACAACTACCGTGAGATACGCTAAGGAAAGAACCCATCTTTTTCTGTTCTGCCCATTCTTTATTATGAACTTTTACAGTAATTCCTAATTTAGTGAGAACTGTCTGTACTTCTTCCGAAAATATTGTAGGTGTCATTAAATTGGCTGGTGTATCTGCTAAATGGCGTGCCCAATTTTGAGCCTGAGCTTTAATACTCCCAATACGCCACTGTTCCCTTGAAAAAAAAAATTTTCTTTACACTACCATAATATAAATAAATATACAGAAAGAAAAAGAAAGAATGTATTACTTACTCTCCTTCTTGACCATATAACGAAACTTTTGGAAGAATTTTCTGTTTTTCCTTATTTTTTGAGCCTTGATAGAACCATGTTGATAATGTAGCTCCTTCTGCTGCAGCCTCAGCATCTCCTAATGTTTCCAGATATATGTCTTTTATTTCAACCGCATCCAATGCACGACATCCAGCTAATGTAGCATTATAACATTATTATTAAAGTATAATGAAAAGGATGTTCTTATTACTGTATGTAAACACATTGATTTTTATATAAAGAATATTTACCAGCTGCAGCTATACGTATGTTTTCTTTTCCCTCATGTATTTCTTCAAGCTGATTAATGCCAAGATTCTTTTTTCCAAGACCAACAACTGCAATTCCAACGTAATCCTTTTCATCCAAACCCCAAAATATTCTAGCATGACCTTTGGGAATTTTTGGACCTGCTCTGAAGTGGTACAAGTATTGAAATATTATTTAAAATTATTTATCGAATAAAATATATGTTATTAAGACAAGAGGGGGAATGTATATATGAAATTAAAAAAATTTTTGAAGGACATACTGAGACACAAGTTCATGAATTTATTTCTTACAATAATTCTAGGCATCTTGGACATCTATTAGCACATGCTAGAGCATCTGCAATTTTAAAATACAATCTGAAAATATACTATTCTTTACGTATATATATATATATATATATATATATATATATATATATATATACACATATACATATATATACATGTGTGTATATATATATATATATATCCTAGAACATAGTCCTTTAAAATTATTCTAATGTCTCTAATAATCGTTCTAATTATTAATTAGATTAAAATTACAATTATTTTTCACGATATTATAACTATGTATTAACTCACAACTATATTCTCTAATCTATAGTGGAGACAATTGATTTGCACTCATAATACATTAATGGTAGGCATTACAATCATTTCCAATGTATTTTGATATTAATAAGGATTTATAACAGTAAAGAATTATCTTCAAATATAATGCAGTACCACGTAGTACTATGTTCTTATTACCAAAATTTGATTCTTCATTTATGTATATATACAGATTTAAGTATGTAGATTTTCCATGGGGTTTCATATTTGTAACATTGTTTGCTTAAATATTATTATGTAAATTGTAAAGAAACTATTAAAAATTGACACATTAATATTTAGAAATATGAGCCATGTTATAGATTTAAAACATACTATTCAGAGCTAAGTAAAATAACATTTAATAGAAAATAAATTTTTCTTCTTTCTTCATTAGAATTATTACATCAAATAATTGGTATTATCTTTCGCGGAAGTTATTAATTGTAACTATGTATCATTTATTTATTTCTAAAATAATGAACATACCTTTATAATTAAAAAATATTAACAATCTACTACTTTTCATCATAAATTCTGTCTTTCCTTAGCTCTGATACTAATATATAAAAACAGTGATTGTAACACTGATAATAGGAACTTAATGCAATTCAAGCACATTTACTACTTCCTTACTGATGTGATGTTCTTGGCACACATTAAATTGAATTGAACAGATAGTATTAACATTGTTTGTGATATCAACTTATACATTTCTACTGTTCTGAATTTAATAATCTATTAGGCTACTTTGGCAAGATTTATTATAAGAATCACACTGCAAGTGATTAAAATTACATTCTTATGTGACGATTATTGTAAGCGATTTAAAATATTTTTCCTTTTTACATATCATTACAAGTCACAAAAATATTTTCCACATCGTAAATTGTTTAGAATAATGAAATTTTGTATTTTATTTAACATTTATAAATCATATTTATCAAGCTAAAAAAATCTACATTAAATATTAGATAACTTATAAGATTTAATTATAAACAAATATTATTACTATAAGATTAATTATGGCCAAAAACAAAAAATGAAAAAATACGGTTAATAATAATATAATGGTAATGAAATTCACCTAATAAAAATGTTTTATTACACTAGAATTGTGCTAATAATTACTGTGCAAATACATTAATTTAAGGATATATAAAACATAACTAAATTATATAATGTTTTAGAAGGCCATTTTCTATAATAAAAATTATTAGATGCACGCATATATCATTAATATATTTATATGAACTATTTATTATTAAAATTCAGTCTATTGTTAAAATATATCTAAACTGCAAAACAATTAAATAAGTGTAATACAAGTAACAGTACCCATATGTTTAATAAAAATATAATGAGAGAAAAGTATTTGTGCTGCTTGATATTCAGAGTATTACTTTCTCAAATAAATCAGTCTCTAACAATTTCTATATGTAGAAGTTTTCTCAATTTTGCTTACAACAAATTACTATAACATTTAGAATAAATTTCCACTTCTCGTTGTTATTTGTGTCTGAGCACTTAATCGAATAAATTTCAATATATATATATGTATCTGCTATAGATTATAGAACTCATAACTAATTTTAAATTAGTTCTAATATTTTAATAGTCCCTTGAGAATTTGCAGCTACCACAACATTGGACATTTGTTTCCAGCAAACTGCAGACACAAATTCATTCAGATCTTCTTCTCTTCTTTCTTGTATTTCTAATATACTTCGAACAGCATCAAATTTATATGAGAACAATTGTTTGGAAAGTCCTTTGTAGTACACATAAAGTGCATTATTTTCTGACCCACATGCTACATAATCACCGTCGGTAGTAAGACCTATAAAATTCTTCTCGTTTACATGTCCGACGAATGAACGTAGACAATGTGGATTATTGATATTCCACATTTTTAATTGTGAATCCGTGCTTGCAGATACTATTTCTTCTTTGTTAATGAATTTAACATATGAAACAGCTTTACGGTGGCCTTTAAAAATACAGAGTGCTTCCTTCATATTACGTAAATCATAATAATGGACACAGTGGTCTGCAGATCCAAATGCCAAGTGACATGAACTACGTGGGTTAAATTTTACACAACACACATTAGCTTTTGCTTCTAAAGAAGCCACGGAATGATCATTGTTCAAAGACCATAACTTCACTCTAGCATCATCTGACCCTGATGCTATAAGTTTAGTATCTACATCATTAAAATCAACAGACCAACATCTCTTTTCATGTTCTTGAAATGTTTTGGTTCTCTGACAAGTTGCAGCATCCCATACTGTTACAATTCCTTCATAATCAGATGATGCTAGCATTCCTTTATGAAAGGAATTCCATGAAACACATGATATTTTAGAGCTAGATACCATTTCAACACAGGGGTAATGTATATCTACAGTGTCTCTTATTACAGCACTATAATCAAATACTTTTATACGTTTTGTAACTCCAGCTATAGCAAAAAATTCATTATCTTTATCGAATTCAATGCTTGAAACAATAGTGGAATTATTAAAAATATCCGATGAATAATTCAAAGTCGCTAATGGACGTAATGCTTTATATCTAGAGAATTTAACAAGGTTTTCTCTAAAAACATCAAGTCCTGAACTAGTACCTTGCCATGAATCACTTTGACTGTGAGATTTATGCCCAAGGAGTAGTTCCTTAGCACGAGAATCAAAATAGCATTGAACAAAATCATCAAAATGAGCATGCATCCTCTTTCTACGTACAGCTAAAGTAGATCCTACTGCATAATCATTTTGTTTTTTACTTCCTGTAGGATTAATAAAGGTTTCGCTTCCAACAACACTTGCTTTTTCATTTGGTTTTACCATGTTTGAATCAATTATATCTATAAGACCAAGCATTTCTTTTCTTATAGCTGATACCTGTGCAGTATCATTCTCACTGGATTTTTTCAAATCTTCTACTTTAGGACATTTATTTTGAACATCTCTTAGAATATTCTCAACTTCTTCCATATCCTTCTTAATCAATGCTATCTCTTTTTGTAATTGATTCTTTTGTTCTTCTTTTTGTTGCAATAGATGCTTCAAAAATTCATGTAGCAATTTATTTTGTGCTGTGCATGTTTCTGCTTCCAGTAAATGTTTTCTTTGTGTTAGTACTTCTAGCATTACATTTACATCTGGTAATGTTAGATTAGCACTTTCTGCAGCTATAATATCTCTTAAACCATCATGTGGTGGTATAGGTAAATCTGTGCCTAATACTCTGTGCCTACCATCAGCTGCATAAGAAGATCCTAATTCAGCAAGACCCTTAATTCTAGTTTTATATTTTGATATCAATTCATGTAATAGAAAGTTTGGAAAAATATCTTGTTGAGTTAACGCATAGCTACACTTTGGACAACGGCCATTGGCTTCCAAAGACTTTATTATACAACGATAACAAAATGTATGACCACAACGTGTGATATGAGCTTCATCAATTACTTCAAGACAAATAGGACATAGATAATCATTATTTTTATCTTCAAGTGTACCACTAATTCTATGAAGAACATTTGCTGAGTAATTCTGTTTACTCGTTCTACCACTACATTCACCTACACCTCCGCTGCTTCCAGGAATATCATTTCCCAAATTACTATCATTGATAGCTGACATCTTTTTCCTCAATTGAATAATATTTCTTAGAATACATTTAATTATTTTCAGATACATCTGGTAATTTTAATCTGCTTTTTCAAATCTCATACTTTTTAAGTTTTGTATGAGCTCTTCCAATAGATGATTTTACTTGATTAATAACTGATCTATAGAAATAATTGCTTTACAAATAATATACTGTTAAAATTTTTTATATAACAAAATATGTCTGGTAACTCCTTCTGTGCAGCGAGTTTTGCTTCATATCATGCGTACAATATCGTCTCTCAGTCTAGTCTCTCCTGAAACAATGAAAATAATGCCAGTGAGCTCATAAGACATAAATTTCATTTAAATTCAATTTTGTTAAAAGAAAATACTTTATGTAAACTTTTCAAAAGAATAAAGGAAAAGCAATTCTGAATATTATATATAAAAGCTCAGGCAGCATTATGACAATTGTTTCAGGCTGGAACTATGAATAAAAGATTTAATATTCATTAATGTTAATCCATATGATATGCAAAACAAAACTATAGAAATAATAATATGTAAAACTATACTTTGCATGGTCACTTATCATAAATCAATGTCATTTACTATTTACATTTGATTTATCATGAATTGATAAAAGTACTTGCTTGATTTGAGGGAAAGCGGTTCAATCTTAGGTATACGGTACTTATACCTGAATTATGGACACACATCTATGATCTGGTTTCACATATTATATGAAAAAAAAATATGTTTAGTAAAAAGAATATTAACACAGATTTTTACATAAATATGTGATACAAAAAGATCTGATTACGGTACAAAATATGTTATAGATCATTAATAAAATTTCCAACTTACAACAAAATATGTTTTTGCAGTTTTCCTTTAACTAGTTCATCATATTTAGCCGCTGTGGGAGTCAATGAAACGTTGTTTTCATCTTCTGCTTCGTATAGACCGAGCACCAATCCTTTCTGTTGGAAATTTAGATATCAGAAATTAAGTATCGAAGTATAGAAATCTTAGAATACGACACAGTACATATATCGAATCATAGCCTCACAAAACAAATTCATTCGTTCTCCTCTCGAAAAGTTTTCTTTCGATAAGAAAAGAAAAAAGTGAAAGGAAAAAATTTATAATACATTTTTCAATAAAACTATTAATAACTTGTATATCTCAATCAAGTATTTCTCCCACTTCTCCTTCTACGATGTTGAATACCAAACTAAAAATTCCTCGTTTCGGCAATTTCTTCGTAAAATAGACATATACCACTTGTCTAATGAAATAATAGCAACGAATACTATTCGATTAAGGAATAAATAACATTATAATTACCTTCATGGTCGAAATGCAAGATAAGAAACGTAACTGCGAATTTCCGTATTGTAGACCCTTACCCCTGATAAGAGACAATGCCATAATTTGTTCAAGAGAGCACTTAGGTGTGATATATATACGTATGACTATATAGATATATATATATATCTGTGTGTACACATGCGAATGTATGTGTACGCATGAACGTGTACACACTGTGCTAGAAAGATACGATATCTATATAGATATCTTGGTTACTTATGTTATAGATTCGCGACTCTAATGCCTCGTGTAGCATGTTCATGTGGCGACACCAACTTCCGTTTAGTCATCTCACCTAAAAGTTTGCTCCCGATAAAAAGTTTTTCCACTAAAAGATAAAATAGCCAAGCGATTTCTGTTTACAAGAAACAATCTGCAATTCTATTGCATAGGAAAATGTTTTTTTTTTTTTTGTTCTTTTTGAGCTATCGAACAATTAATGTTAAATTAGATATTTTGTATAATTTAATTATCAGATATATAGCCTTAATTTCATTCAAGTTCATATTTTTATGAACTAAAAAAAATGAGGATTTATTTCATTTACTAAATATGAGTATTTTATTTCGGATATTTATATATTTTTGCATATTATGTGCATTATATGATTTTTTGTATTTTTAAAGTTATAATATTAAACATTTGTAATAAACATTTGCATATAAGTCGCTTAAGTTGACCGTATATACATTTATTTAAATTATTGAATCCCGCGTGCATTTACAAAATAAACTTTCTACTTATCGTGTAATACAAATTACTAACTATATATATATATATATATATATATATATATATATATAATTGAAGACAAGATATAATAAATATTACTGAACTATTAGGACAAACAACTTCTTGTCATTCAGTAGATAAAGTCTACAATCAACACTATTATTTAAAACAAAAATATTACATTATCTTTACTCATTTTTTATATAGCAAAAATTTCCAAGAACTACAAACAAACAAATATTTTAAATACATTCAAATGAGTTCAAATGATTCAGTGGATTTGGAAAATTGTTTCTTCCAACTTTATATTTATTTTCCTATAAATACTCCATAGCGGATATTTCTGCTATTTCTATAAGCTATAAGCTATAAGCTTATTGTTTCCCCTATTTCTTATTACTTTCATGTTATTCTTTAAAAAACTCTCTACTACTTCCAATAGTTTGGAGTGTGTTTTATCAAATACATTCTTTTTACATTTTGAATTAATAATATAAATCAAAATGTTTTTTGTGATGATTTTAATAAAGAATTAAATAAATCAAACTAATTGATAGAATTAATTTCTATATATTGAAATCTTTTTTTGTGTTCATAATTTGTTATACATAAGTTCCACATTCCAAATATCTTCTCATATTTGTTTAATGCTTTTGCTTTAGTAGTAACAAATTATGCAAAATTATGTCAAATTATGCCACTGATTGATAAGTAGAGTCTAAACATATATTATGTTTAAAACTGGTTATTGTGGCATAGAAATTCAAGTTTGAAACTAATACCAAGTACATATATATTACATATAGCTTTGAATATTGTAATACATTCATAAAGATAAAGTTTGTTAAATGAGGCTATGTTTAATCTAAGAAAATCTAACTGAAGACTGTAATAAAAATTTATTTATTAAATTTTTCAGAACCTGATGAATTACAATTCGCAAAAAATAATACAACAATTTTGTTCGCGTTTCATTAAATATGTTAATCTATATAAAACATGATATCTACGTTGCTCATTTCTCATACATTACATTTTTATAAATAATGAATCAGTCTGAATGAAAAGTAGCTGGTAACTTTTCTTGCTCCTTCTAATTCTTTAATCTTTCGCTAATCTTCTAAACTTCTTTTTTTGATTTCAACTTTGAAGTTACTTTTATTCTTTACGGTCTTTGACATAACTACATGAGCTGAACT